>JAHQZX020000119.1:0-69657 GCA_019804575.2 Pseudotulostoma volvatum | reverse complement strand
CGAAGAGAAGTGACCCCTTTCTACACCGCTAGATGGCTCGCTGAGCGGGGAGGCTCGCTGAGCGGTGACCCACGTTAGCGGATAAGGATAAGATAAAAGAGATCGACATCACCTGATTCACCAACCTTTAATCCTTTCGAACTTCATCCGTTGCTTTGGGCTTCTCCGAATTGAACGGAAAATATTTATGAGCTTCCTGATAAAACTACGTTCTCGCCAAATTCGTTTCAGCTCTTCCATATCATTTTTTTTTGGTTTAGCTCCCTAAACCGTTGCTTCGAAGATCACCGGATTTTCACCATGCAAAAACAAGATTAAGGGCGTGAGTAAGGCATCTGTTTACCTCGAATGGATCTTAACATTAATGCCTTTTTACATAATCTCAATATTAATACTGACGATGAAGGTGACAGTCAATCTTCCACCCAAGCTAGGCCAGCCATAATGATAATTATAATTATAACAGTCTCATTATCGATGATACCGAATATGTGGAAGTGAAAATATCGAACAGCGGGTGATAATCATATAAAAATGATCACCTATTTTTTCCTATCTGAAGGTCAGAAGGAGATATTTATATCCTTGACCTGGCTATTTACGCTATTACACATGACTAATGAATATATAAACTCTCCCAGTAGAATCGAGGAATGTTCAACAATTCAAGATTGTATTCAACATGTAAGATGCTGGAGAGCAAGTTAGGAAGTATGAGCTGCAATATTTGTAGCGCCATAGTGCTGTGTACCTTATGTTAGATAAAGGTTATGAATGGCAACAATAGAGCCATAGGAATATTGATGACATGGCGTTAGCTTTTGTGGGGTTGGAGTGCTGAACCGTGAATGTGTCATAAGCTTGTATTGTACATGACTCACAGTTTTTTGATAGAAAAATATAGCACACAAAATCGTAAGGGAAACTGGTGGGAAGAAGTCAAGCGTGTGGAAGCTTGAGATCGAGTTGAGGATGGAGCAAAAGGAGCGCCCTATGTAGTACCGAGCCTTTCAAAAATGCCTCAATCGCTAGCAGCTTTGTTCCCAACCTGCTGGCCATCTATTTAGCAGACCATTAACAGACGAACTCCGTCTCCTCTTCCTCCAATAGGTGATTTGCTGTCATCTTACCCTAGCCATGGTGGAAAACCGATTCTTCTTGTCTTTTATTCGCTGAATCAACCGCACTATGCTGGATCCTTCGACAAAAAAATATCGGGAAGGAAACTATCCGTAAGTCGCGAAGTCGGTTTGAAATTCCCTTTGGTACTTGGACAGCGCCATTCGCTAAAAAAACATATAATCAGTCTGATCGCCCACTTTGTCGATGAGAATTGGGAGCGGCGGGATTTTAACCACTATTGGTCCGAGTTACAAAACGGCTGACCGACCCAAGAGATGGATAAGGTGCCTTGCTCACACTCTTAATCTCGTTGTACAAGCTTTTTGCATGGTGAGAATCCGGAGATCTTTGAAGTAACGGTTCAGGAAAAATGATAGGATGAGTGAGGTAAGAGCACGTGAACGTCTCTTCCTAATCCGCTATCTTTAATTCCTCTAGCTCCTTTGCTAACAACAAAACTCGACTCCATTAGCGCTAACAAGTGCCGAGCACGCTTCCAGGCCGCTGCGGTGATTGGCTCCCTGGGGAGGGTCGAGTGAGGACGACTTGTGACCTCGAGAAGATGTCTTATCTCCTGAGGAATGGAATGGTGTAAGTATCTTAAAGCCTCTTTTACGCTACACCAAACTATCCGAACGGCGGGATGTTGATCTGCAAGATATTCCGACATGCTTACCTCTCACTTTCATGCCCGTAAGCGGTTCAAATCGATGGCTGATAGGGGCCCGGTTTATGAATGGCTTCCCATTTTCTATGAGACAACTTGGGACAGCTTAACGAATACTAAAAGCTTGTAGATACCTCACCTGCCTACCATACCGCGATGTTCATGGATCCTAGTCTCAAATATGAGTGGTTTGAACAGAGATGGGTCGAACCGCCGAAGCGCGACTGGATCCCCAGAGTGAAAAGCATGGTCAATAAGCAGTGGAAGCAATGGAAGAAGAGGAGGGAAAACCAACCCCGAGAAGTGTCTATGCTACAGCTAACACTAGTCGCAGGCGATGATGAGGACAGCTTTGATGAGAACCAAGATAAACGCATATCTTATGTAGTAAAGTCCCAAGCCAACGCATTTGCGCAATATTGTGTTGGAGATGCCATCGAGGATTTAAATTGAAGGATTGGAGAGAGCTGGAATAAAAACAGCCTCTCCTAATTTGTTTTGCTTTAACCCATGCAGTTCCAATTTTAATATCCGAGTTTGAACGCTCATTCGTGCTAAGTTTACCTTGAATCCGCTTCGGTCTTGTGTGAAGTCAGATCTTTTCGAGGAGCCCGAGATACTGCGAGCATGTGACAACTAGGAAAAAGGTATAGCTGGTGTGGAGAAGAGACGGACGGGGGCGCTGGCGGTAACATTTAAGAGGGAACTCGGGTTTGTAGTGTTATTGTTTTAATTAGGCTTATCGTCTATTAGTATTGTTCATAAAAAATTAATTAATGCCTTTCGGCTGTCATAGATCCCTGATCGTGCATCCTTCCCTTTAGACACGGGCACAAATTTCTTTATACATAAACTCACCCCAGGCCTTTTCCCGCAACAAATGTCAAACTATCTAATTTGCGTAGAGTAGTTGGGCTTTGGTGTTCTAAATGGTCCCGTGTCTGTTCATGACAATCGTACATAGCAGTAAGTAGTAGCTATAGTTTGCTGAGGGTCCCCTGAGAGTTTACCACTGGCCATCTCGTTCGGTTTCAATTAGATTATCTAGGCATCATTCATCCTAAAGTTTTGCCTTCAGGAATTTGTATCATAGCGTTTATATGGAGAATCGGGTTAGGGTGGTTATTAGTTACATTCAAGCCGGCTTGGCTTGGCTTATTAGGCGGCCCTGATTAGAGACTCATCGAGCTTTGACGTCTCTGCTGAGCTACATATCTATAATCGGTGCGTCCAACGGTAGCAGCTACTAAGAAGACCTCGCAAAGATGGGTCCATCTTATTGAAGCACAGGTTGGGCATAAGAGGATTGAGCTGCAAAGCTACACCTAACAAAAATATGAAGATTTAGTATAAACATTGTTTTGAAGAATAACGCAGAAGTACAAAAAAAGCCAATCGCTTAATATCCACGTTGGGATTATAGGTATATATAGATCTATTGTAAGCAGCAACCCTCCAGGGTTCGGTATTTAGCCCACTTTTGGCATTACACATTGCATGTACTGTACCGTACACTAGCCACTAGCGAGGGGCCAGATGACTAAGCGCACAATGGGTTATTATGAAGGTTGCGCAGAAGCGAAAGAACGATCGATTTGGAAGAATTTTTGCATCGTACCCCATTTCCGTAAGGCAAACGGACACTGACCTGCCGTGCCGCACAGATCAGGAGACGGTGTTTTATGAAGAGAGCCAACGCGTGATACCCTCTTTTATAAAGAGCCTCTATCGAACGTTGCCTGCTAAGGGTTGTCAGCCTCTTTCTCGAAAGAGCCTTCTGATAACCAAGATCGACTCCTTGACAAAAGGCCCCCAATCTTCATTCAGTATACGAAAATAATCGACCTTTTTCTCAGAAAGGCCCTCGATTAAAAATGTAGAACAAGCGAGATCGGATTGGAATGTATTCGACGCATCTCAGCATGAGACCGCGACCATTACAGAGTTCATCAAATTCGGGATCTAGGAATATGAAGAACTTGATTTTAAAGACGATGGCCTCTGGGAGTCATTTGTAGATGACTTCAAGAGTTTCACCGAAGATACTTTCTGGACTCCCAGCCAAATCTATGTCCGGAAACTGCGTATCCACTTACGCAAATACGGTGTCCGGGTGAAGAAAGAACAGCGAGGAATGGCTGCGGCCCAAGCCCTTTATCAGACGCTGCTAGAGGAAGAACCAACACAGTGGTCTGACGCTGAGATCCAAACTACCTTGCTACCAGAGATATCCTCCTCTCTAACCGCATCAACTATATCCTTGAATGACGCGGTGATGCTATCAAGCGGAGCCCTTCTCCTTCTACCCTTTTCCGATCCACTACAAATGCTCTTTCTAACGCCTCAAGACCGATCACCACCTACACTACTAGCAACCCCACGGCTACTACAAACGCTCTGGGACGTACCATTATGTAACCAGTTATGACCCACGACGCATCTCAAGGTCCTCGCACTGGACACGGGAAGGAGCTCTTGAATCTCGCCCTTGCCACAAGCTTGGTGCGAGGTACAGCTCTTATAAGGCAGGACTATGTGCAGGAAATCCCAGCCTGTGATGGGAATATGAGGACAAGTCAAAATATTGGAAGTCCCAGCGATTATGGGGAAACCGCAGGTCATCTCGAGACGCACACCACCCAAGATGTGTCATCTTATGACACTCAACAGCCAAAACCCATTATTAATGAGTCGGGGTACTGTGTAGCAATCTATGATCAAACCATGCAGTAATGACCTCACCCCGAACATTCCGAACAGTCCTGTATATAAGAGCAAGAGAGCTCCGCCCAACATTGGACAAGATAACATAGCGGAAGTGCTGCGAGTCAGGGGGTGTCCTATCATCACTACATAGCCAGCCACCTCAGGGATTACTATCGGACCTTCGCACCATTACACATAATGCCCAGGGAAGCTGGCAGAAACCAAGGTTCATGTCATCATCGTCACTAACATCGGACGCAACTACATATCACAAGGAACCAGAATCACTATCAGAATCGACACAGATACCTTCGGTCAATAGGCCTATATCACCTAGGGGGACGCTTACCAACTTCCAAGAGCATACAACACACAACCGACAGGGGAATCCAAGTCTGGGATCACCTACTGATATGTTCTGGCAAGAGGACCAGAATCGCTTATGTAGTGTTACGCCGACGTCGGGGATCGGATAGAGATCGCCTCAGGGACTTGAAGGCCTGACCAGGTGCAGCTCTTGACAACCTCTTGGGAAGAGCATGATATGAATGACGATATGACCAACGTACTATTACCGCGCCTTATGTTTTTTAACCTCGTCTCGTCTTCTTTCTCCTTCCTTGCTTTCCCTTTTTCTTTCCCCTCTCTAGCTGCTGCCAGTGTCGCGATCCACAATGCATATACCATTGTACTTCATCAATGTACGTAGCATTATTCCCCCAGTAGCTACTAGCGAGGGAGTGGATGACTAAGCGCACAATGGGTCTATAAAGGTTGTGGGTGCGGAAGCGAAAGAGAGACGAGATTTGGAAGACAGAGACAATCATATTTTTGCACGGTACCAAGGCATATGAACACACGTATTTAGTATATACTACATAGATCCTAAGTAGATAAATGAATCTGGGCACCTGCAACATTGATTGATTAGAGTACTATACGGCAAAGACTAAGTTCTCATAATGAGTGAGCCATGGTCAGACTTTATCGATGTCAATAACATGTTAACCTAGAGTTATGTATTGTACTACTTTATCATATGTATGTACTGTACAAGTAGACCTACCACTCAGCAACGAAAAAAAAAAGAAATCAAAAAGTAAAGAGAATTATATAATCTAATGCCCTGGATGACTTAGCCATCAGGCTTACGTGGGTCCAGGAGGAGCCAGTGAAGCACAGTGGAAAATGACGGCTGAGCCCGCCTGCTTGCCCCACACGTTTGGCTTGTCGCACCGTAGCGCAGAGGGCTAGGCTACATGCAGAGTGATGCATAGGGGTCCTAGCTAAGGCTAAGAAAGGTGGGTTTTGATTTGTTTTTTCTTTTTTGGTGTCAAAGGGATTTACATAGAAATGTAGCTATCATATCATGCATCTACATAATCGTTTTTAGTATTATTACCACATGTATGTATGGATGTATGTATGTATGTAGTCGATCATACAGTGACCCTTAATTAACTCACTCCTAGTCAATTTTCTATATGTATGGTTGAGTTTAAGTACACATGCATTATATAGGCATGTAGCTATAGAATAACATAAGTTAGTAATTCGTATAGTTATACATACTAATAGATAAATATCAAGTTGGTGATCATAGCTGGCAACTATATGTGATTCTTTAAAGGCCAAATTTAGCTATAATAAACAATATCGCGTACCTATAACCAAGTACATACCTTTCTGCAAATCCATTCTCCGCTAGATCGACAATTAACAATGGCATGACCATAAATATTACAGGGAGTCTATTCATTTGAACTATTTTAGTCGAAACCTACAACCGAACACTGGACCTTCGAGGCTATTAGATCTCTGGAGAGAATTGGTTGTTGAAGGCCTCATGAAGAACCTAAAACATATATTAAAACTGACGCGAAGTCCCATAGGCACCGGCATGATGTATGATTATAGCCTGTGCAGTGGTTGTCTGGCTGCACCATTTTGCTGCGTTTGGGCGAAGCTTTTGCTGAGGTGAGAACTTCATTTTGCACAGGAAGCGCAGGTCATATATCCAAAATTAAGCATCTGGGAAGCTAAACTAAACACAAGCCCCTAATCCAACATATCAACACTAGTGTCCTATTTCTAACTGCATATACTGTTGCTGCTGCTGCCATGTCGTCAGAAGACCTTGTGGAATTCCCTTCCGGAGAGAATAGTCATATGCAGTACTTGTTTCTGCTTACGCTTCACAAATGGTTGTCTCGGGAAGAATTTTCCTATGTATGATTCGAGTTTATGACGGGGAGCGGATGTATGTGGCTTTCCAAATGCAGAATGTCGACACGATGTTCAAGCACCGATGCTACCATATATACATCTCTATCGTCCAATGATGACCTTAGTTGGAGATAAAGACTACTGTATGTCAGCTGAGTTGGCTGCTGATGGTCTAGATAGACTTTCAGGCCCAAGGCCAGTCGCAGATTTTACAAATCTCTCGAGAAGGTTAGGTTTTTTTTACAACGAGATAACCATCCAGCTTATAACACGTGGCTAGACACCTATGAGTCCATACAAGGTGCCTTTGCCATCACTGACCGCTACTCCACAATAAAATTTTAACAAGCGTGGCGATGCAATTCGATATCATGATCTCAGGATACGGGTATTGATTCTATTACCGATTAAATTAAGAATTGGACATAATACTGGAGAACTGGGGAAGCCGGATCGAATGGAATGAAAATAAAAGAAACAAGACCTTGGAAGGCCAAGTACGCCTACGTATTTATCTCAAGTACACAAGTATACATGTAGTGTGTACATACGCAAGCACGTGTGATGATGAAAGACCTAGGGCAAGTATTCACCTAATCGAATCGATACCGCCTTCGTTTGACGCTTTGGCACTGAAGTGTTCGATGCATCAGCCTGTTGAAAGCAGGCCAAAGGTGAACGTCGAGATATTGGAGTTTAATTGGCGTATCTTGCTGGTTGCTGCTATGTTAATGCAAACCGCGAATGTCCTTGGACTGCTAACAATGGAGGGTCAGGATTGTGCCTTTCCCATAGTTGGCTATATATACTATACATAAATGGTGTATTTTGGTCCATACAATCACAATAGTCCCTTAGGCGGTGGATTCTCGTGGTCGATTGTGTCGAGTATCAAGCACTACTTACCTATCATAAGAAATCTTTTCCAAGGTTAGTAGCTGTGGCCCGGGTCTGATCCAGGAAATGTGTGGCTCCAGTAGTCTAGTCATGATGGAACCATACCACTGAATCTATATGTTGGCCGTTCAGGGCGAGATGGATACGTGGAAGGGGCCAGAGAGCATTATGCGTCTGTGCGATTATACATACAAGTCAGATTCATGGAATGAGTCAACGGAGCCGAAGAGGGAAAGAAAGGAGTTTATCTCCAAGGGTTTTATGACTCATATTCATTCGTGGTAATACTTATGAAGATACATCAAACGGTGTTGTTAACTTGGTACAAATACAGCCAACGGCGCAAGGTTCCCCACAAGTCAAGAGACCATCTCCTATTTCAAAATATGGTTAGAGACGCTCTAGAACTAGAAAGTGAGAGGGGTATTCGAGGATAGTGTCTGTTAAGGTAATTCTATAATAGGGGGTCCTCATTAAGGCAGGAAGAGTTCGGGTTATTGGCGTATGGAGGCAATGATGGAGAGATGTATCAATGATGAATGTAGCCCTAAACTACCTGTTAAAGTGGAGTAGAGAAATTAGAATCAACTTATGGCAATAACCCCCTAGAATATATCCGTGACAAGAATTTTGGCTCTGATGTATTTCGAATTGAGTATGCCATCAAAGTTACTACTTAAAAGAGCATGCCCTTTTCGCATGTCCTCTTTATCCGTGGCGCCTTTAGCGTAAACTGGAATATATTTAGTAACCTATAAATAGCATTTAGGACTCTTCCAATCGGTATCGTTGCTTGGTACCTAGCCTTCCTCTTCGATTCAAAGTCTCGTTTCGTGTATAAATGGCCACTAATCGACAATGTATCACCGGGTTCCAGGAGTAAGCACATATATTATTAAATGAATTTACACAACCATGTACTGTAGGGTTCATTTTTCTCTATATGTCACATGTAAGAAAGCCCTTCATACAATGAGAGAAAAAAAAGGTAGGTAGTAACTACCTAATGAAAAATCGCTAGGGTACTTGAGGGAGAAAGAAAGGGGCGAGTGAAACCGTTGAAATCGGGGATATACTCCGTAGTAGGTATAGACATTTGTAGGCTACAAATAACCTCCCGTGCGTAATTTTTATCTTTATGGATGATTTCATATGATCTGGCCAGAAGAAACAAATCAAAAAAAGGATAGAACAAAGCTTTGGAAATCATTTCCTAGGATCCCTCTACTTAGCATCGTCGTTGACATAAAAGAGACCCAAACGACGCCCGCATGGCTAAATCTTGGAAAAATGGGCCGTGAGATGTATCATAGGAATAACGTAGTATGTAATAATGACTCCACCTACTTGTTCGGACATCAATTCTTGGGCAAATATATTCGAGCCTTAGAATTCGCCCAAATGAACCGACCAAGTGAGCAGAGAAGTAAATGAAATAGGAGAGAGAGAAAGAGGAAAAGAAGAGAGAAAAAGCAGTTTTCTATTTATATTTTTTCTAGTCCTATATAGTTTACCGATGACCCATGATAAAGAACTTTTGTCATTTCATATTCACACACATATTTTGATGCACAGCAGAGGAAATGAAGGGTGTTGGGAACATGTGTTCCTAGCTACAATGAATGAATATTTGATGCAAGTTAAGGGAGAAAATCCCAAAAAGAGGCAGCAATTTCTCCCATATTCAACCCAAAGACATTTTGCGTAATGACCTGCTCGAATGGATCGGTAATAGTAGGATCAAATGGAAGTACCATCCAATGATCGGCTTCATCATGGGTGCTATTGACTAGATTCGGTGGCCCGTTCAATCTCGGCGAGAACGGTAACAGAGGTTCAAAGCTAGGTGGAGCACCGGATACATCGGCAGTAATAGGGCTCGAAACGCAAACAAACCGACCCCGGAGAGCTTTCATATGATGTGTAAATAGCATCGCGTAGTGGCCGGTCGGATGCATATCGTCAACAGTGGCTGACTGCAAAGCTTGGAGGCTGCGGTCCAGCAAATCCAAGGAAGTATTAAGTCCTTCCATCTGAACCCCGACGGCGAGGGCCTTGAATGATTAAAACACGGAGGCATTAGTTATTTGCATGAGCGGGGTAAATACAATTAGATGGTTATTAAAAAAATATAGCTTCTGGCTTGCCTTCACTAGATACATCATCGAAGAAGCAATCCGGTTGTTGACTCGATTCGGGATATACTTCAGTTTTCCTGCATTATTAAGCTTTAGAACTATCTGAAGGATTGAGGTGCAAGCATCGACGATCTCTCTTATCGAAGCATTGTCGTCGGTGTCAATCTCGAACGGGTGTCGTAATGACGAATTTGTCTCTGCTTCTGTGCGCGCTGCAATTGCCTGTAGTGTCACTGAATTGATATAAACACGAACAAACTGGTATTCGATAATAAGAAGATCGTGCGAGAAACTCGGAACTACATTCAAGTATACGTTAAACCCTTACCCTTACAAGTGTGAACGGGAAGCCAACGTACCAGAGATTGGATGATACTTTTCCCACCACTGAAATAATAGAGGCCGAAGATGCTTTAATAGCTCGACCTTATGCCTATTTCGAACCAAACCATCCTTTGCAAGTTGAGCAGGAAATAGTATTTCGGTAGAAGATCTCATTAACCCCGTAAGATCGATCCAGCAAGTTATAAAGTCATGCCACTTTGCTTCAGCCGATATCGGGGGTCCATGAATGGTCTCACGCATTGCAAAATTGAATGGGTATTTAGAATCAGCGCCTCCAATGCGTAATGCGAGCTGATTTGTGTACATGAAGAGGAGTCGTTTTAGGCGATCACATCTTCGTAGAAGGTGGGCTTCTACCTCGGGTTTAGATGCTCCAGACGATGACATGACATGGGAGCCATTGAATTGGTTGTATAGATCAATTTCATGAGCCAGCGCAACGGCCGTTCCTAGATGCATCCTACGAACAGTCACCAGGGAAACAAACTATGGAAATTAAAGCGAAAATTGAAAATAAACCGTCGTTATGGGAGAAAAAGAACACTGCCTACCAGGCTATTCGATCACCTTTGCGAGAAGGTTCAACAACTCTCTCATACCAGTCGCCTTTCGAAACTGGGATAATAATTTAGCGATCGAACATGTGAAAAAGACTAAAGATGGAAGCTTTACTTAAATTTTCCGGCGCTTCTTCGTCAATAGGCCAGCCCATGCCGGAGTCCTTTCCGAAATGATGTCTGGAAGGGAACGAGCGTGGATTCCATTCCGTCAGTAGCAGAAGGCTTTCGATGGCTCCAATGACAAGCTGGTTCTGTTGCATATGGAGCCCATTCCCCCAGATCACATCTTGCAATAAGGACTGGCAGCTTTCCCAGAGGCGTTCATGAAGAATAAATCCTCGGGAAAGTGATGATACACCAGTGAGCAGGTGGTATCTGGTAGAGAGTGTAAGAATTGTACAGCAAAGAATAGGGTCCCTGATAGTCAGATCTTGGTGGTGCGCGTGATCCGCATAATAATCATCCAGAATGGGAGACATAGGCACAACATTTCGGAAGAACAAATCAACATAGGTGACCGCTTCTTGCGCTGTCATCCACTTATTCTTCACAAAAGGACATGATTGCCATGCGGCCTGAACTCCTTGACTAGGGTGTGAGAGAGGGTGCCGTAACATGCACCAAGTGTGACATGGATCCATAGAGATTAACGGTGACATGCTCATGTTATATGATGTCTGAGCGTTATCAGCAACCTGGCCCGAAGAATGCCGGCTACCTGCATGATGACTTTGAATTCCAGATGAAGTTTCGTATGTGGCTGCGTCGAAAAGTAAATTGAGAGCATCGTTTTGATTTCTCATAACGCTGCGTAAAACAGTGTTAGGATGGTCTTCTATGTTTTGCTGTTCTCTATTTTCCGAGGGAAGTGCGCCTCCTGGACCTTTTTCTGCCGCGTCAACTTTGAGTGCTACCTCTAGACCTTATTAGTACTTCTTGATGTATAACACCGATGTTATTCAGAACAAAATAAGAAAGGCCCCAAAAGAGAGGGAAAATAAAAAAATAGAGAAGAAGAAAAGAGAAAAAAGAAGTGAAAAAGAAGGTAGCCAAACCATAGTAAAGAGGCACTCACCAGAACGCGATGTATTCGATAAAGGGGTAGGCGGGCAATTCGGGGACATGTTACTCGGTCCACTCCGTTCTGAAAAGGTCTGCCTATCGCCTCCATGTGGATCTGCTCACTCACTTTATCAGCCACGCCCCTGAAACGGCGGGATGAAAGCTGAGGGCACAAGCAGAAACACAAACCTCTATCAGGACTCTCATCCAGGCCGCCATTCTCTGCTAGCAGATTCTTGGACAGCTTTGCGCTCCGTTCAGCGCTGAAGATACATTTCTTGCGTTCCCGACGACACCTGACACACGAAGAAGCGATAATGCCATGGACTTCTTCTAACTCGCATTTCGCTTTGCGCCTGCGGCAATGCTCACAAGCTTGATATGATTTCTGTCGACGCCGTGTTGATAAAGTTGACGATAGCACAGTTCGGGGCGGTGAAGTTGCAGGCGCCAGATCGCGCAGAGGCATGGCCATGTCGGCGATCTCTCGCCACATGGAACATAGGAGCCGAGGAAGAATAAGAAGGAAAGAATTGTGAAGGTCTTGCGATATGCAGGGCGATGTCTTGGTTCCTTTCCTATTCCCTTCTAACTTCTTCCTCGGCCCTCTCTAATGATGCTTGTCTGGTAGATGGTCTAAAGTTGATCTGACAAGTCACAGGGCCTGAAGAGAGGGGCACAAGCTCACAGCATACGTATTGAATGATAGGGTTCCACTGTTGGGCTTGGATAATGGAATCCTCAGCGATGAGGGTGTCTATCAAATGTCCCTATATCGGACACTTTGTGGCGCCGGCATCCACTCCCTATCCAGCTGGGATGTAAATATTTGCCTTTGGAAATCCATAGGATTAACATGGGAATGCAAGATTATCATGGTACGCCACATACTGTCCTGAATATAAGAGACCGTCCTCTAATCAGACAAGCAAGGGCCAGCTCGCTTTAATAGAGTATGCGGGTTTGCAAAAGCAATATATTACCTATCATAGCAAATCGGTACAGAGGCATCCGTAGCAAGAGGCGCTAGGAGAAAGTTTTAGCCATGCAGTGTACGTGTTCCCAGTCCTCTCACAAAGACCGTTGTGCCCTCTAAATATGTATAATTACATATACTCTACCTCCGAGACCACAAATGAGGAAACGCTCCAGTTATTTCTTCCTTATTCCTTATAGGGAGAACTCGCTATCTCGAACATTTCTAATTTATAGAAAGTTTCTCTCGGGTGATATATGTAGACAATGAACTGTGGGATAAGGTGACACATAGATGAACGGGGTTCTATATTTCGACATACATATATACGAGGGAGCTCTGGCAGGCTTGTTAGTATATAGCCAGGGGTATTAAAGCCTGCCAGCAATTATCGTTCCCACAAATAAGTGTTGTCCAACATTTCTTTCTTTTCTGGTTTTCTTTTTCTCTTCTTTTCTTTTCTTTTTTTTCCTCCTTCTCTCCCCTCTTTCAGTGTGACAATGAAGTGTTCCGATTCCGTGTCTGACGTTTCCAGGTTTACTTATATGTCTACCCTTCAGTTTGTATGTAAATATACATACAAACACATTATTGACTGCCTAGAGACCTAAGGCCAATGATCATTGCGGTTGTGACTAAGGGAACCCATACCTAGAAGGTAGTATTCATATCACGGACAGAATTCGGGAGCTTCCCGGCTCTCATAGGAACAAATCGGATCTATACTCTGTTGCATTAAATTCCACCCTCGCTAAGCTTTCACAGGCTTTCCCAGGTCAGGAACCTGTTTTTCACACTTCATATCTAAGTGCGAAATACTGGGACGAACCGAGGATGCTCCTTTTCACAATTTTTAACTGGCTGGGGCGTCCAGGCAGTTTAACTATTCTAGTGATCTGCGAGATCTACTGGACCCTTGAGAGGCTGCGTTGTCAAAGCACATGCAGGTCGCTGAAAATGGAATCTCACGAGGGAACTTTTATGCAGAATTTTCGACAAATAACATACCACCAGGTGTGACTGCCCCTGTACTAACAGTTATACTTAATTCCCGTATAGGAGCCATCATCAAGTGTTTTCTATTTCATGCCTGGGCCATTAGATAAAAGGCCTAGAGAATGGCATTGGCGTTTTGGCACAGTTGGTAGTCTAGGTACTATGATGTCTCCCAAGCATAGTCCTATCATATGAGAGAATAAGAATGTGCGAGAACGGAAGAGCCACAGGTGTCTCTTTCATTAGATAGCCAATCAGCTTCCTTCCCGTTACTACCCAGTCTTTCTCTTTAGTGCATCCCAACATTTATACTCATATCCACAGAAGCTCTTGAGCATTGCTGACATGCATACCACATATGTACTCATGCATTGATGATGCCACCTAATATTATAGGTTAAAATGTGTACATGCTCGAGTACTCAAGGTATATTTGGTAATTCCGAAAGTATGTACAGTACATGCCCAGAAACCTAAAACAGCGAAACAATTCGTTACTTTAATCCTCTAATAATGCAAGCACTTAATAAAAAGAAAAGAATTCAAACAAGGAAAGTCCAACCCTAACTAGATGTATAAGCAAAAACCCCTAGCGTTGCTCTAGTTAGTATGTTACAATCGCATTGATGAATCTGAAATCAAGCGAGTGAAAATTGAAATAAGGAAGTGCAGTATATGTATGATACATGAGGACCGGTGCTGCATCACACGTATATGAAATACACTACAGTAAACCCTGCCTATAACGAATTGAATGGTTAGGCCTCTTGATTCGTTATAGAGCAGAATTTGTTATAGAGGACAATCATGAGGGTTTGAATTTGACACGGTGTTCCATTCGCTCTAATGCGGGTTTGTTATAGCGGAGTTCGTTATAGGCAGGGTTTACTGTATAGCTACTATTCACACACCATACATGAGCATATGCATTCACGCACAGAAAGAATACTAATAATATACATAATTTATGTATTAATAAAAGTCTGGATTGTTGTTAGCCAACTACTGGCCGTTCTTGAGGAAAAGGGTCAATGTATTGTGATTAGTAATCCAACATGCTAATACTAAAGTGGAACGAACTATGATAGTACCAATATGAAAGCTCGCCTGAACTTTCTTGCCTGACTAAGTAGATAACATCTTACATGTATGGCTGGGGACATCTTTAACCCACACCAAATATTCACCATTTTCACTCAACACCACCCTTATGAAATCGCAATATTCGTCAAACCAGCTGTAGAGAAATGCTAGGAGAAAAATTCGCTTGAGAGAAAAATATATAATTTAGCCTGTAGAATTACTAGAAGAATAAAAGCCTGCAAATGTTCGGTGGGACCCTAGCCGTTTATGGTTTAGCGTTATATTAGTAATCAAATTATGGCCGACACTATCATATTACCTGAGGCAGACACTTCCTTGTCCGCGGCCACGATACATTTGCTCCTGGGATTCCTTCGCTCCTATTAGCGTAGGTAGCGATTATCCACGTACGATGCTTGTAACAGTGGTTAATTACCGAACTGACTGATCGAAGAGCTAAGGGCAAATTCTTCCTAAGACCTTCAACAGTTATCGCGAAGCCACTATTTTACGGCACACCAGAAGCGTTCGATGAAGCTAAGTTCACAATGGAACTTTGGGTAGAATATGACGGGGTGGCCGGCTTCCATTTCTTCTTGGAGCTTGCCATTTTGCTCCTGAAAGTGCTAGCAAGCTCCGCGTGCAACAGCCACCTGGAACATCTGTTGAACATCCTGATCGACCGTCAGTTGTTGGCCAGTCTAGGAAAAATGCGAAACCATGTGGTCGGCCTGTTCAAGGCTCGTCATAGGCCTCGCCCAAGTAGCACCTGTTTAATGCCCTTAGGCTGGCCTCAAAATTTAAGGTCGATGGTCTATTGGGAAACTCGTGCTTTGCGAGCGCTGTTGGCTATCAATAAATCCGTCTTGCACCGTGGCTGCTTCCCACCAAAAACACACGTTATCTCAAGACTTACCAAAAACCATAATTCCCTTGCCTTGCCCTTTCAGCCTGATGGGCTGTTTTCCATTCTCCATTCACATCTTCCTCTGTCTGTTATTGGCATTAAGTGTTGATTCATCGACACCAGTGGTAAGATACCATCTTGGAGTCGCGGCTCCTCCTATCTACCATCTCCATCAAATTCTACAAAACGAGCCGCATACTTCGTCCATTGAGGAATTAATACGCTATTTCGATAAGCTTTCACGTCATCATGCTCATCACCATCGAAATAATCCTTTCGGACAAATCGGTAACTAAAACCCTTTCTTTTAACCAACGCCGGGCAGTTCTAGCACGTGTTCAGGAAGCACGAGAAGTATTCATATTGTCGGTCGAGTCCGATTGTGCAGCTAAAAATTCTTGTGCTACAGCCTCATGAGCTCGCTCTAACTGAATGTAGATGATGATACTCTTGTTCTTGTGTTCGGGATTCTATGTGCACTTTGAGCACAGGTTTCCCTTCGATCAGCCTTTCTGTCATATTTTTCGACCTTCGGGGCTACCGGCTTCCTAGTGAAAGGCGCTTCTTGCTTGCTGGGGTTGATTAAGTCCCACAATTCTGAAACAACAGCCTTTGCCTTGAACTGGGTATTCCAGGTCTCCCAGTCTTCAGGGCCATCAAGGGAAACATTTTCTGCCAGTGTGACTTGATTCGCCATTTTTCACTAGCTAGTCAAACTCGAAGGTAAAGAGTAAAAGAAAGAAGTAGGGAAGTGTCTAATAGGTGTTTGATTTTAATTTAATGTATTGATTCAGTGTGCATTGGCTCTATACGCGAGCCGGGCTTATAACTGTTAGACACTTCCCTACTTCTTTCTTTTACTCTTTACCTTCGAGTTTGACTAGCTAGTGAAAAATGGCAAATCAAGTCACACTGGCAGGAAATGTTTCCCTTGATGGCCCTGAAGACTGGGAGACCTGGAATACCCAGTTCAAGGCAAAGGCTGTTGCTTCAGAATTGTGGGACTTAATCAACCCCAGCGAGCAAGAAGCACCTTTCACTGTGAAGCCGGTAGCCCCGAAGGTCAAACAATATGACAGAAAGGCTGATCGAAGGGAAACCCATGCTCAAAGTGCACACAGAATCCCGAACACAAGAATAAGACTCCAACAACCTTGACAATCTGTCCTGCAATGCACACTACATATTAAAAACCATCATGATGTTGGTTATCATCAAATAGTGATTAGTATGTAGTAGCAAGGTCTCATCCAGTTTTTTTCCCTGCTGGATGCTTACGTACAGCTGAGCTTTCACAAAACTGCCTTGGCGGCCCTCCTCGATGTTTCGCTCTGTAATCAACCTGCGCTCCCAGTGAATTATCTTTCTCACAAAAAAGCCGCTCTTGCCGAAGCATCTAGCAATATCCAGCGCCATCCCTGATTTACCCTTGTGCTGCGTTAAGTGCATGAAATGAAGCACCGCCTCGTGGCGCGCCCTATTTTGCCCGTGCACATCTCCGATATTCTCTTCAACCTTAACTTCTCCATAAACTCAGTAGCTGAGGATAGTCGACGCTCTTCCTCACTTTGACGCTTTCTGCATGCAGAGCGTCTCGATAATTCGGGTGGTTTAAGTGCCGGAGTTATTTCCGGGAAGAAGCTATATTTGTCTAGGGATTTGCAAGACTCGGCTTCCTTTCTGAGGTCATTTGCTGCGACTCGCATTTGTCGTTTTTGGCGTTTACTCTACTGCGCCGCTGTAGTTGGTTATCTCACTTTCAGTAGATGTGCTTGTAATATTTTCTGATTCGGGTTGCGAGCGACGCAGCCTCTTCGCTTCCCTGCTGCCTGAAGCTTCCTCTGGAATTTTGGTCGTCGAGGCGTTTTATAATAATTATCCCTAATAAGTATCATAAAAGTCTAACCATTGAAAATGTGGGTACTTATGTAGGAAGTAAAAGAATAAAATCGGACCATGTGCACCCTTTTATGACCGAGTGACACTCAATGGAAGCTAAAAGACCTACTCTCGGTTTCCAGGCTGCGTCATGTATATCTTTCTTTTCTGGGGATGATAACTTTAACCTTTCCTGCGTAACCCACCATTACTCCCTTCTCATCCGCATTGTAGCAATCCTGAGGTTGAATATTGTATGTACTTCTGCACTGTGGTTTGATATAACTCAAACCAGTGTTAGAAGATTTCTAGATCTTCGGTTTCAGCACGTTCTTTATCGAGGCCGGGAATAAACTTCGATTTCAGTTCAGGGAATCAAGAGAGGAATTGCGTGGCCCAATGAATACCAAGATCTTTGTGTCGCCTTTTTGGACTAGAAGCTCAATGGCCATATTGCGAAGCTGTTCAATCAAAACAGATCAGCCCTGACGATGTGCAAGGAAGGGCTTAGCCCTACCCTCGACCTAGCTTCTTGGCTAAGCTCAAGGGGCTAAACTGTAACAAGCTCTGGCTTGAGTAGCTAATTCTTAAATCTCGGTTAGCCTGCTTCCCGGGTTGTATAGTTGATGCCATTTTCATCTTTTGGTTTGATAGGAGATAGTGTAAGGACTTGGAAGCACTGCAATATATTGTAAAAATGAATTATCTTTACATCTATCAATAATCTCTGCTAATAATTGAAGGAAAACATGGTTGTTTCCTTTGTTTGACCAAAATGGCGGTGACCAAAGATTTCTTAAATAGGGTTAGGCTGGTCAATGGCCCTGTCGGTCTAAACGTTAATAAGAACTGCTGTAACAGCGACGTATGTATATCAATGGCTCTAAATCCGGCCTGAGTCTTCATTGGGTAATAAAGCAAAGGAGTTTTTTATAATAGCTTTATTAAAAAGGCCAACGATTCCCGCACATATTCCATGGAAACCTCAGTTCAAATCCAAATGGTTTAAGCGGTGTACTAATCGTGAGAATAGAAGCTGAGCTATAAGGCCCGAGAAATGCTGTTACATAAGGAGCACTAGGAAAATATGAGCTATTAGTAATAGCTCAGTTAACAATTCATTAAGAGGAAGCATACCGACTTTTAGTTCAATTCACCTTCAATTCACTTTCAACTACCGTATATAGTATGCTGTTACACCCGTTTCCATATCTAGATGCGAGGTTCGATCAGAGTGAAATGAACTTGAACCGCTACCATTCGTGGAATCTGAACACAATATTCAAGTCCAACAGCGATAACAATGATTCGGTATATTTATTTATTTATTTTATTACATGTTCTAAGGAGTTTTCAAATCATTTGTCCGAAGGACATATTGTTGCACCTTAGCTTCGTTCGAAAAGATTAGTCACAAATTAGTAATCATATTTGCCAGACTACAGGACATTAATGCCATCGCTTGTAGTTGGCGGAAGCAAGTGTCATGCCGGAGCAAGTTGTCACGGAAGCAAGTGTCACCAACAGTCTTTTTTTTTTTCCGTCGGTTGTGCATAAAGTAGAAGATAATAATTACATACTTCTTTTATTAATTGGGCTTGAATCCACATAATCTGGGACGTCCTCCTGCGAGTCCCCTAACCTGAAGACTATAAAGACGTCTCTCTGCTTCCCGGAGCGCTTATGCCGAGTCTTCCTAGTCCCTAGTTGCCTTTTCCCAGAGGTCTCCTACTTTAGCAGACGGTCCTCCTTTGTGGATACTTCTTCTCGAAGCCCTTTTGTGTTTATTTTCGTTGCGAATCCTCCCTTGGAGGGACCCATGCTCTATAGACTTAAGGTGAGCTTTCTAAAGCTCTATACCAACTGCTTTCATCGTGGATCAGAACAGCTGAACAGAGGGATCAGAGAATAGTGTCGGATCTCGGTCTTCTAGGGCTCGTACTTTTGCAGTAGTGTTCCACAGGTCTTCGGGGCAGGTGATAGTGATGGAAGATCCAAAGCGCCGTCTTCTTCCTCCACATCATCGATTGTTCTCTTTTTTTTTTTTTTGATGGGCTCTTATCTCCTTAAGACCAGCCTTACAACTCACCAGGCACATGCCTGAATTTTTGAAAGCATTCACGATTGTATGCTTTTGCATTGCTTGTTCCCGAATTGTTATGCGCAGCCCATATATACATCATGTATCATCATTCATGTACTTATCTACATCATCCATTGCTTTATCTATGTCATTGAGATGGAAGGGTATAACCCGGCGTTTCTCACCTGAAATTCCTGGAATTTCCCTTCTGAAGCCAGACTTCAGCCTTGTACCAACCTATGCGTGTATAGTAGCATAGTCATTCCGCTCCCAATATACACTATTCGCTGCCTACGGAGTGTTACACCAACAAGCCGGAGGTTGAAGCGTAACACTTGGAACAAGGAAGAGATAGAGTATTCAGTGTTGAGACTATGGAGAGCGCGCTGGACTGCCAGATCATGGTAATGTTTCCACAGCTGAAAGATGCCTACATCAAGTGGCCGGAACACATGCATAAGATGTGAAGGAAAGAAGAATAGTTCGATGGCGGTTTTCGGCCACCTTCAGCTGGAAAGAATCTGTTCTGTGGGATTCATGTCCGTCAAGGAATAAAATCCCCCAGGATTTATCTGGTCTGGCGCGAGAGTGCTTAATCGGATGTCGAGATACTCCAACGCAATCTGGTTGTTTGTGTACCCCGTGGGTGAACAAGCTAATCTCTCAGTTCCAATCTACTCCTCAGCTAGCCAATTTTCCATTATTCTTCTTCCCAGGAAATGATGAAAGGCGACAGAGGTGTTCTTCCATCTGCAATGATGGTTCCAATAACGGTCAGAGACTTCCGGTTCTCCGGACTGAATGTATAATGCTCTTTTACATCAGTTGGGACAATGATATGTTTCCCTGCAGGGCACCCAACCCGGACTCCTGACTCATCTATATTGAGAACATTCTTCCCCCTTGTAACCTTATATTCAGCGAGGGTGTCATGATATTTGTTGAACCACTCCTTAACGTCTTCCTCGGTGTGAGAATCAAGCCTTACATGAGCAATTGGCTTTGTCCCAACCGTGTGGAGGTTTTTGTTGACCACTTTGTGAAACCAGCTCCAAGACGGAGGCGATTGTGGAGGGGACCGCGACTATAGATATCTAAAATCAGAATTACCATTAGAAACATGAAAAATAATCTAACGATGTCTTGCCATTTTCAGATGAGCGATCGCTGAAAAAACCATCTTATGCGACGCGCCCAAAACCATCTCCCATTGCTTGTAGCAGTACTGGCGGATGGCTTCCTCTTGTGCCTCACTCAGTATTTTATTGCTACCTCCATGTCTGTTATATACTCCCTCAGAGGTCCTTTGCTTCCTCTTTGATTGGTATATCGCTTGATGTAGACAGTCCTCCTGGTACAATAGATTCTGGCAGCAGTAGTGGGATGCTCACCGGAACCCCACAAAAGCGCGTTATTAAAGGCGCGGTTGTAGTCTTGTTTCGTGAGATGGGCCCATAATATTTAGGCTCCATTTCCAATTGTTTTTTGGATTATTAGAGGACGGAGGTTAAAGACGCGTTATTTGATTTTGGTTCGTGCGGAGCGTGGCACTTGCTTCCGGCTACAAGCGATAGCGCCGTAGAAGGCGGACCGACGATCAGTTATTGGAGCCCCAACTGGGAGATCGTTCAAATTTGATTCCGAATCAGGCACAAGTGGGGCTCAGCTTTTAACTTTGGCAGCCGGACTCACTTAATTGAATGCTTATTTTGGAATCGGATTAGGTAAGAAGTGGCTCCTTCGAGCCAAGCTACGCCTCATAAGTTACAAACTAATTTGTAGCCCAACTCCACTCCTTCCGTAAAAACTGGATGAAATCTTGAAAAAGTATGGGGGGCATGCCGCTAAACCTCCTTAGTACTACTAATACATATTCCAATTGGCCTGTGTATTGGCCTGGCCCACTTAGCCTTCGGTAAAATTTATCTGCCGCCCGACCTATCATGACTTTTTTCATTAGAGGGAATGACTTGCACCTTCCACATGCGGTACAGTTAGCCTGTTTCATTTGGTTTGCTTCAGTAGTAGTAAATAAGGCTGCTGCAGGGCCACTCCTATTTAGGGAAAGAGTGAAAACCCGCTCGTCCCGTCTTACGCCTCGGTTACTCAAGAACACCTAACTATAGATGCTCTAGAATACCCCACACCTACCTATATTTAACTAGCCGTAAGCCTGTACAACCGGAGGATGCCGGTTTCGAGCATTATTCACCTTGCGAGGTTGCTTTGCCCGCATATGCTTTGTACCAACAATAGTATGCACTTTTATGTTAAATTTGATAGATACTCTTACTGACGCTAACATTGGACTATAGGACTGTACATATAGCTCCAGCTGCTTCTAGCGCTATACTACATCCACTTGGAATTGAACGATAATAATATGCCAGAGTTGATAGACATTTCACGTGTGGCGGAACACAATTCACGATCTTCCAGTTGGATCATTCTCCATGGCCGTGTCTATGATGTTACAGGTTAGTAGGCGACTTAGACCTATGCGAAAGAGGCGAATGGGAGAAAGAAAGACGAAAAGAACACTGTATTATACTGAAATATCAAAAACCTCATCCTAGCCTTTCTTGATGAACATCCCGGAGGTGCGAACATTATCCTTCGACATGCCGGGAAAGATGCCACTCCTGAGTACGACTTGTATCATGCTCCCGACCTGGTGGAGCGGACCCTCCCCGCCGTCGCACATCTCGGACCGGTGGAAGTCCCGACAACAAGAACACCGGGAAGATCGAGTCCAACAACGGAGTCTGAAGAGAAAAGGGGAGGACGGCTGGAGGCCTCTCTTCCTTGCCTGAGCAATCTCATCTCTTTGGATGACTTTGAACGCGTGGCAGAGACCTATCTGGCGCCCAACGCCTGGGCATACTATTCATCGGCGGCAGATGATGAGCTCACTAAGGAGGAAAACCGTCGCGCCTTTCAGAGTGTGTATCTACGACCCCGAATCCTGCGTGATGTTGGGGAAATCGATACGCGGGCATCTATCTTAGGACACCCGTGCACGTTGCCCATTTTCGTCAGTCCGGCCGCCATGGCCAGGCTGGGACACTCAGACGGCGAGTGTGCCATTGCCGCTGCGGCCGGCCGCGAGGGCCTGATCCAAGTGGTGAGCACCGCATCAAGCATGCCTATTGAAAAGATCATGACTGCCAGGACCCGGGACGATCAGCCGGTGTTCTTCCAGCTCTACGTATTTAAGGACCTGGAAAAAGCTAAAGCTCTTATCAGACGAGTTGAGCGGGCTGGGGTTAAGGCCCTATGGGTCACAGTCGATGCACCTGTCATAGGAAAGCGAGAGCGGGATGAAAGGGTCAAAGCAACAGTACAAGTAAACCTCACTCACCTCTTACCCGACCCTTTCCTTCGCGCAAACGCATTAATTCTTTGCACGGATGAAGCCTGGTTACTAAGCGGTGAGAATCACTATAGGCTAGTGATCAATCCGGAGTTGTGCAAACAGGCCAGGAGGTGAAAGGGATAGCGAGGACGATGAGCATCGCCATCAGCCCTAGAGTTTCCTGGGATGACCTCAAATGGATCCGTGAAGTGACAACGCTTCCCATTGTGATCAAAGGCATTCAGACGGTCGAGGATGCGATTCTTGCCTATCAACACGGGGTGCAAGGAATTGTCCTGTCGAATCACGGCGGCCGGTCACAGGATACGTGTGTACAATCCATATTGTTTCTTTTCTATTTGTCCATTCTTTGGAAATGATAATTACTAACATGAGACCAAAAAAATCAGCGCTCAGCCGTCGCTGCTAACGCTTCTGGAGATCCGTAAGTACGCGCCGTTCCTCATCGGTGGGAAAATGGAAATCTATCTCGACGGCGGCATCCGTCGGGGCAGCGATGTGATTAAGGCCCTGGCGCTTGGGGCCACCGCTGTGGGGTTGGGACGACCCTTTCTCTTTAGTCTCTCCGGATACGGTGAGTCCGGTGTCCGGCGCATGGTGAGCATCTTGCGAGATGAGATCGCCACCAATATGGCACTGGCGGGGGCGAGAAGCGTCACTGAGATTACGCTAGAGATGGTCAACCCATCGAAACTGCAACGAGATTTGATTAACGTTGCGCGATTATAGAAAAATGGCAGCGCTTACAACCCGCTTAGGGCGGATGGTTTATTGCAGTTGCGGATACCCAATTCATATGGTAATGCCATTTCCTATTTTCTGGGTAGTTAACTGTTCATCCCCCATATGAGGCTCTGGGTATGAAAGGCTCTTTTATTCAATAAGTCCTTTCAACAGTTTAATACATGTTGCCTAAATATATCGTACGTATATAAATATACTTAAAATACGGAGACTACTTACTGCCCATAGTACCGGACGTGCAAGTCACTTTCATTTTGTCCCAAGCCTCTTGCTTTCACACTTACAGTCTCGCCCGGCACCAGGTCGATAAGGTTGTCATCAAACTCGACACCATCCTTTTCAAATGTCAAGCCCTTCACGGGAATCTCCGCGCTTACGGATACTGTATCTTCAACAATATCAATGTGAAGACCTTTCGGCTTTTGCACCTTGACATATCTTGAATAATCGTCAGCATGAAGTGATCAATCATGTTGGTGTATCATTACAAAATAATGCCATGTTCATAAGCAAGAAAGAGGCTCAGGTGAAGGTAAATCGATGAGACGACAAAATGATTCACTCACTTGAGCACGTCAGGCCACAAGACAAACCGCGCCATAATATGATCTCCTTTTAGATCAAGTAAATACACAGCCACAACGATCCGATTTGTGGACCCGCCTTCCATGCTTCCGTGGATGGTGGTTGTAGCCAACTCCATGGTGCGATTCTCAGATAGCACGAAGACGGAATCGCCCTTCTGTTCATGCATCTGCTGGCCGCTAATCACATCAAAGGCCTTGATCTGCAGCCTAGCACGGACAGCCTTGAGGAGGAAATTCGATGCCCAAACGTACAGGCGTATTTCGCTGCTGACAGCTCCACCCAAACATGGATCCCCCGGGTATTCATGAACCTCTCCCTTCGCCCCTACCACGACCGGCGCCAGACTCTGTTTGATTGCATAGTAGGCCAATTTGGGCCGGAGATGGTAGTCCACGATTGCCCTAGCTACCTGCTCAGAACTCCTTTTCTTCCAGTTTCCACCTCGTCATTGTCGTTGTCTGATAATCGAAGTTTGATTGATGCATTAGTTAAGGGAAGCGGGCGCTTACCAGGATATAGTTGGCCAGCAGTCATTCATCTGCCACACGAGCGCACCTGACGTGTACTCTCGACCAGGACCTTTCCAGTTCCGTCGCCAAAGCCTGTATGCTGTACCTAAGCACTCCGCTTGCATTAACTGCGTTAAGTAGATATATTGTTCAATCGGGTCGAATGTGCACTTAACATTTTCGACCAAGTACCTAAATGTTTCAGCCATTCCGTAGTTAGCTTTCTTTTTAAGGAAACCAAATAAGATCATGTATCGAAAAACATGTTTTATAGACAACGGATAAAACTGACAATGCCAATCGGCGTTCGTGCCCGACAGCTTTGTTATGGAAATCCATCGTCCGTGATTGTGGATATCTGTCGGTGGAGCATTGGGCAAGAAAGTCGTCAATGGTTTTGACATTCGGAAATGCCTGCATGCCGAACTCTGAAACAAAGCGCCCAGAAAGCTTGTCGAAATCCTGGTATCGTTCTTGTGTTCCGTGCCACACTACGAACAGATTTCAGATTTGTCCATCTTACTATCAACGCTCGGCGTCATACCATTCCATTGGTGTATATCACCTATTGTCGGATCAGTGGTTTTCTTACCCCCATATGGACTGCCAAAGCGATAACATGTCTCCGGTGCAAGCTCTTGCATCACATCGACAAGAATTTTTTCGTATATATATCTTGCCGGGAAAGACGACTTCAACCAGCTGACAGGATCCTGATCGTCGGGATTATATTCAAGGTTTTCAGTCTCTCTAAGCTGGTAATCTTCATTGTTTCCAGCAAAGATGACGATTGATGGATGGTGCCTAAGGCGCTTGACATTCGCCCGAGCTTCCTCCTCAACACTTTCGCGGAAGGATGGGATCTGTGCGGGATAATTCCCACAAGCGAATTGAAAATCCTGCCAAACGAGGATTCCAAGCTCATCAGCAGTATCGTAAAATTCTTCTTCTTCATAGATGCCTCCACCCCAGACACTGCCGGGAAAAGAAGAAAGAAACAGTTAGCTCCAATGGTATGGTCGTTCCATCGTCAAATTTAAGGGCATACTAGACACACCGGATCATTACTTGATTGCCTTGGCGAACCAAGCGAAGCAAAGACCGATATTTATTCTTTGAAATTCGAGGGATAAAGTTGTCTGCGGGGATCCAATTGGAGCCTCCACAGAAGATGGGAACATTATTGATCTCGAAGAAAAAGGATGACCCTGGAGCATCCTTCAGTTCGCGCTGCACAACAACTACCTTACGAATGCCCAGCCTTTTACTCATCCTATCTAGCTCTTTGATGTTTAAAAGAAGGGTTGCTTTCAGATGATAGAGCGGCTGCCTTCCGTATGTAGCTGGATACCACAATTGTGGGCTTGCTACATTAAATACCACCTCAGCATGTTGACTGATCACTGCAGCCACGGATGTCTTGATGATGACTCCGTCTAACGATAATTCAAAAGCCACTGAAGTACAGTCGCCTTCACAATCAGCCTTCGCGACAAGTCTAACCGATTCAAGTGAGTCGGCAACTTCAGTGGTAAAATATAAATCCTCTAGCCTGGAAGTGTATATTTCCATGTAAATGGGCCTCCAAGGACCAGCAGTAAGCAGTGTTGGACCCCAGTCCCATCCCTATATAGAGATCGACAGTAAGTGAAAGGAAATCATTTAGTACTAGTAAAGCAAAAAAAAAAAAACACCCACAAGGGGACATACATAGTGATACTGCGCCTTGCGTACTCCCAAACGGCTAGGATCGCCATTCCAACATCCCCAGAAATGATCCGGAAACTGCTCCTGAAGCTTCTTCCCAGCAAACCATGCGCTGTCAAAGGTGATTTCAATTGTATTGATCGCCCCCACCTTAATCACATTACCGACATTCACTCGCTTGGGGACAAACATATTATCTGCCTTTAAGATCACTGTCCCATTTAAGCACACCGTAGCAAATGTATCAAGGCCCTCGAAAACCATAGCCACCTGCGGATTCTGCGCCTGGGCCAGCTTCTCTAGTTCCCCTGGTCCAACAGTACTGGCGAGAGAGCAATCAGAAGCGAAACGTGACGGTACATCAAATTGTGTGCGATACGCCCAAGCTCGTTCTCCGACCCACTGTACTGCCAATTCATTGCGTTTAAAGAAGGGGTCGGGGATTTTCCCATGATGGAAAAGATCGAGATGGATGTTTGTGGGGAATTGTGCAACTGGCAACCATGTAGGTGAAAATGGTTTATTATCATTGTTATTCTTGCTAACCTCCTTGAATTCCCACATCTTATTGATCGGAATGGTGATTCGAGCCATCAGCCACTTCCAGCCAGCAATGATATGTTCGTTGATGCAATGATCCCTTTGTGTCATATGATTATGAATGGTATGCGGGCCTCGAGCTGTTATCGTCCTTTTCGGGAAGAGTAGATGTGTATACAACCTTGAGGTAGAATTCGCTGTCGATAAGATAATATGAGAGACCTTTACAGTTTGCAAGTCGCGGAAAGGTCACTCACGTGCATCATTTTTGGTGTTATGCGCGTTTGGTTCCTACATATGTATGTAATCTATGCAAGTTCATCCTTTAAGAAATGGATCGGGCCTTCCGGCGATCAGCACTCATGCCTTTCTCCATTGCCGTGCTATTTTCTTGCCTGCCTTTCTACGTCCTAAGAGTTTTCGCTGTCGAATTCCCTGCAGCAACCTATAACTACATGATATCATGGAAGGGATATTCTAACGCATACGTAGAATTCCGTCCAACAAATTCAGGGAGGCTTGCTCTGAACTGTACTTGTATCTTAGCCGTAGACATGTACATACAGTGCGTATAGCAGTGTATATTACATGTATACACCTAGAGAAAGCGAGATAAGTGGTAGGGGGTAACGGTAGGCTAGGTGTAAATCCTACTAAAGCTTTGAATCTCGGTGCGATATGACGGAAAATTCTAAAAGGCGGCTGATTCCAACATCAAACCATGCATAACAGGATATATGTTTCAAGAAAAGAAGATCGCCACATCTATAAACATATCACCCTCTTTTTGTCCCAAGAACCGGGAAGGCGGATTAACTCAACCGAAAGCCGGCGTTTCCCCCAACCTAACGCCTAGCACTAAAGAGAAAGGGGGAAAAAAAAGAGGCAGCTTCCAATTTTACCAGTTTTCATCCCAAGCACTATCATCATTTGCCCTTGTTGCGATCGACGAGGAGCTTGTTTTGTTTGGGTTTGTATTGGCTGAGGATCCATGTCCGACTGGGCCAGCCGCTGGCGATGGCCCTTTCATTGCAGCTGTCCCGATTGCACCAGTGGTGCGCTTTGCACGATTCTCTTCCGTTGCACCAATAGATGCGAAATCATCCCAGAAGTCTTGACGTTCCGGCTCAATTTGCCGGCCTGACGCGCCAGGTCGTACTTCGTCCGCACCTTCGACAAACCGATGGAAGGACTCTGCCGCGCCACGAGCACCAGTTTGCAGATTCTGGCTGAATTGGGCGGCTGTGAGTCGGGCCTGAGCCGCAAAGTCCGATTCAGCGATCTACAGGGTGCATGAATCAATATATCTATCTATGGGCCTAGAAGGCATGGGTTATGGGTTGGCCGTCGCGTGTGATTTCCATGACTCAATACTACAGTATAGTGACAAAGAGAAGGACGTACCGACTTAGCAGTAGGCTGAATGTAGGAGTCATTGACTGTCTTCGCGCCCTTGCCCACAGTCGACGTGAACCACCCGAGTCCTTTAGACAAAGCAGCCACAGGATCTTTCTGAAAATCATCCAGGCGAACGATCCCAGAGTCTTGATCTCGAGGGGTGTTCGTAACGGCCATTCCTCCCCCAAATCCACCATATTTCCCTCCTTGTGATGGGGGGATGTCCTCCCGCCGGCTGGCATTTTCGCTGCCTAATTTGGCAAAGTGTGCTTCGTTGCGCTCCTTTCTGCTGCCGGCCATATTTTCTGGGAGAGCCGGAGAACCTCTCCTAGACCCAGTGTTTTGTATGGGGGTACTAGATCTAGAACAGGCTCCTGTAATCGCCAACTTCTTTTCCCCAGGAACGTATTGCCTCCCTCCGACCTTGGCCGTCAATCGCTCTTTGTATTCCTCGCCAACCTCCCCGTCATATCGCTCTTTGATGGTGGAATCTCCAAATGTTCTGCCCTCCGAAGCTGTGACTGGATGAGCGTCGAAGAACGTCTTCCAAGACTCATTGCCGCCTTTCTCCATGCGCTGAATCTCCGGAGTTTTGAAGGCATCCATAGTAGTAGACCGGACAAAAGAGACGTGCACCCCGAGTCCGCGGTGGATACCGGCGCAATTCAGGCAGATGAAGGTTCCGAATTTGGGAGACGCCTACAAAGAAGGAATGCCCCTTGTCAACACATGTCGGCGTCTGGTGCAGAGGAATAAGAGCATGGCGTGACGGACCCATTGCGGCGAAGGCGCTCCACAGTCGCAGCACCGATCATTTCCGTTTGTTTTAGAGATTTGGAAGAGCTATAGGGATGATTAATATTTGCTTGAAGAGAACATATAGTCATAGCTATGTGCGGAAAGAGAAAAAAAAATGGGGGAGAAGAGGAATTGTGCCTATTGCCTCAACGGCTGCTCAGGGAGGGGCGTCGCATGTGAAATCAGCTTATACTTATAGCTTGTGCTTACTTTGGCCCGTGTATCAGGATCAACTTCCCACGTCTTCGACATGGTTGTAAAAACGTGAGAGCAGATTGTTGGCTAGGAAGCACAGTGTTGTGATGGTGAAATGGCGTCCCAGGGATTCTTAAGGATCTGAGACCCCTCTGGACTTGCATACAGGAAAATTGGAGAAATGCTCTAACAAACAGGGTCATTGACGATCAAACAAGACAGTATTGTCTTGATTCACAAGTTAGCAACCAGTTAGTGTCTGGTTTCTGTGCGGATGTTCTTTACGAAGTGCCATTTTACCGCCCAAAGATCTATCAGGGCAAAGCCTCGGAAACGCATTTAGCCATAGAAATCCTAATTAGGGTTAGACAATACAGAACGAAATCGGCCATTTTTGCCCCACACGCCGCCGCTACAATAAACTCCATGTTTTTTAGTTCCCGCTCAAAACCCTCAAGGCTTAACCCCATCAAATCTTTCAACTTTCAGTGACCAACGTCTTCCAGCCAACGTTTCCCTCCCTTCTCATCTTTTTTGCCATCATACAACTGGCCCAAATTATAATATCCGTCCCTCCCCCCTTTCATAAAAAATAGTTCGTTCTTCTAGCCCATGTGTGGCTTGTGATGGACCTTCCAAGATCTCCCAGTCAGCTTGGAACATCTTTTCATCTGGTGTTTTGTTTAGTTCGGGCCAACGCCTCAAAAGTCCTCTGCACCACATCAATTAGCTACTTTCAAATCCAACCTTTCACACTCAAACAATGTCAAATCCTAATTATCTTGGTCTTCCTAGTTATTGGTTCAGCTGCAAAAAGTTATGTGGACCTTGATTTTCACCGCGTGCAAGATTTAATTTTTGATACAATTAATCAAAGATGGCACTCGAACTTAAGATGAAAGGTATCAGCAATGAGATCAGGAGGGGTTTTCAGGCCCCAGTAAGAAACTTCAATGACACCTTACTACTTAGAATATACCCTGTTGGCTCATCTCTCCTCTGGTCCACCTGCAGGGGCAGTTTGTTAACTACCTCTTCCACCTGCGGGTGGCCCAGTCCCAGGCTTTCAGCAATCCAAGAAGCACCTATGTGGAGGGAGTCAAGAGAATACCAACCAGGTTACTTACTCTTTACATTCCTTCCATTTTGGAGCTTTTATAGGCGTTGAGAATAATTATTTAGAAAGTATTCAATATCTAAGCAGATTATTTCCCAAGTGGTTTCACCACATAAAACAAATGAATCAGCTGCTATTTGCACGCTTTACTAAAATGATCAGGTATCTTACATTTCATTTGTGGGCTTCTACAAAGATTGGAATAACTAGAAAATAAACAACAATATCCAAACGAATTACTTCACAATTAGTAAACTATATAAAAGAAAATAGCGCTACTTGCGCGCTTTCGGGTTGCGAGCGCGTAGTGACTTGCGCATTCCTGAGGACCTTCCTACTCACCTTCTTAAACATCTTCCTGGGCAGATCTTGGGCCGGCTCGCCGAGAAGACTCCCCGTTGTCGCGTTCACCGCGGGGAATTGCTTCCGAAATTTGCCGCTTGCGGTCCCTTTTTGCCTTACCATTCGCGGCCGGTCCAGAAGGTGCCGCAGAGGCCTCTCGAGGCGCTGCCGTGGCTGTAGGCCCCTCTGGGTCCGTCGGAGACGATCCTCTAGCTGGCAAGAGGGATTCCTCAGCTATTGCCCAGCTGAAACTACTTAAACTCCATGAGTCTGAGTTTGGATGAAGACTAGGGTACTATAAGAGTGTCACAGGGTAGGTCAGGATACCTGTGTGAGACTTGTCATTAGCTCAACTGCGTCAAACTCCATGAATCTGGAATACTATAACAGGGTCAGAAGGTAGGTAGGACTACCTGGACGGGATTTGCTATTAGCACCCGTCGGTGGGGGGTAATCTTGCATCGATACCGCATCCTGCATGCGATAAGCACCCTCCCAGGTGCACCAAATCTATGGCGCTGGGTTATTCAGCGCCAGGTGGTTTATCGAGAGGGTCCAATGTCCATGACCCTCAGGTGCCGTAATAGTGTTAAGATAGTCGATGTACTACGCTTGGCCCTTTGCTCTGAATGTCTCCTTCAATTGGTTAAAGGTTAGTGGAGTGTCGTTATTGACAGCGACAAACCAGCCGTCCTTGAAGACAGTCCAGGAAGTGACTGGGGGCGTGCCCGAATATTTAGCATGTGCAACACGAACATGAAACTTTGTGACATCTAAGGGGGGTGTGGGAGGCTATGCAGCCCCTAAAGATACCCTCTTCAGGGCATTACCGGAGCCGATTGTTTGGCGCAAGGTAGCAATAGCACCGGGCTGAACAGGCTTATATTGGGCCTACCCCGAGCTGTTCGACATGCTGGCAGAAGGATCCTGTTGGCAGAAGGGCAGAGTACGCCGCCAGCAAGGTTGGAGTGCTGAAAGGTGGGGATAATAGGGCAGGCCGATGTGGGAGCGGCCATTTTGACTGGGGATCGAAGTTAGAACTGACAAGGGATGAATTAGATAAAGTAGATGTGATAATGTCGGGGGTGACAAGACGATATGAGAGGAAGGATGAGTAGAGAGGCGAGGAATGCACTGGGTAGAGTCACCATTATATAGACCCATTAGCACTGTAGCCTATTTGTTGAAGCACCTTGATCCTTTCCTTTGTCGCTTGCAGTCCCTCGTCGTCAGGTTTCGGGGACAAGGCAAGTGATGGCGAGCTTCCTACAGCCACATGAGCGTAAGTAGCGAAGAGGAATTGTCTGTATCGATCAGGTGTAGAGCGGCCGTGCTGTTGTAGAAAATCGCTCGCATTTGGTCTCCTAAATATGCCTAGAGAGTGCATTGTTCACTCGCACCATTGTGAAGCCTCAGTAGTTGAAGCCTCAGTAGTTAGGTATCCGTCCGAGTCTATCGTTTAGTTAGCTCTTCACCGCTTTTTGCATGTCCTTGGCAACGTAGCATAGTCGGGAATAGCCGACTCTAGAGCGGCAAGAACCTCATAGTCAGGCTCAATATCCACAAATGTTGCCAGCTCTTCTCGCAGGATTGGCATGAACACAGACAGGAATACCACTTGATCTGCCAATTGATGCTGGGGGTATAGGTCGGCTTGTTGGAGGGCATTGAAGTAGGCCAGCCAGGGGCCGGTGGCCTGGTATCTTTGCCGGCGCCACAGTCTCTCAATCCGCACGTTTCTAGTACTAGGACCATAGATGTAACAGTCTGAGATCCGAACAGCTTCGCACTCGGCCTCAAACCATTACTCCCGTAATGCGGCCTCAATAAACAGCGAGAAATGACAGTCAGCGAGTAGAGCAGTTTCTGTACCCTTATCAGTGCGGATAAATCGGGGGCACAGATTAACAGCCCTAACAGTATTAAGGTACTGCTTGAGAATACCAATCGCAGTGCGATTACTGTTACCACAGTGAAACCAGATAATCTTATAAGAGTATGCTTCAACAGCGGCGTAGATCTCGATTCCATACTGCGCAAGCTTATCATGGCTATCAAGGCACCAAAGGAAGCTCGGACCAGATGTAATATAGTTCTCAAGCCTTGCACGGCGAAGACCAGGGAGGCGAGAAGCGTATGTCATATACCACCGCCTGCCAAAGGTGCGGCCCACACCGTTGCGGAGTGCCTATTGAACATGAAGTGACGTTGACGCTTGTTGAATAGCTCTAGCAGGGCCACGGGCAGTCCTACGCTAGCCAAACAATGAACAGATAGATTTGACCTGCCAGGAGAGGTCTGTAAGCCATAGTCATTAATAATCCGAGTGGCAATCTCGGCGTCTTCAAGAAGGGTATGGTAGAAGATGTAATTAACTGCCTCTGCAAGTGAATCAGAGACCTCGCCAGCGAGCCTTTCACGGTGTATGTTCCAAATAGTAAGGCGTCGTTTCAAGCTTCTTACAGAAGGTCTGAAAACCTCTTCTGGCAAGGGCAACAACAACCTCATTATTGCTGAAACCCTGTTGTTGTACCATATCTCGAATGTCGTCTTGGAACGCATCAAAGTTGATTTCTTCCATGTTGATCTGAAACGCTTGAAGCCCTTTTATAACTAAGGTGGAAAATGGAAAGATTAAAAGATTAGAAGGACACCGTCAAAGAAGTGGAATGAAGCAAGGTCTTGACGCTGGCTGGCGGCTGGCCCGAACTGTCCAAACCGGCCCCCGCACTCCCCGGTACATGATAAGTCCTTGCCAATGAGTCTTCAATGCCATCCTGCGCGAATGCTGACATCCATACCTATGACCTGCATACATTCATGCCTAAGGGCTGAAGCCTCAAAGCTCGCAATACCAACAATGAGGCCACCTTCCTACACACACCGAACAGATGTTTCTTAGTAAGCTCTTCTCGCCAATTCCGTCCCCTATGACCGCTTTGCTACCATGATCTCGACAGAAAAAAGAATGGGAACAACTTGAATCAAGAATATACTTCTCTTTTTATCATCAAAACGTCAGTAGATTCTAATAGGGTGTTGCTATCCTCCTCGTCGCGCAAATCCCCCAATTATACTCGCATGCTTATCTATATCGCTGGTCTGAATATATGCGATTACCGATGGGGATATATTTTCTCGTCCCCAGATCGCTAGACCGGGGAATTGGCCACTCTTTTAGCCAACCCGTCCAAAATATCCAGGAGTATTCGAACATAGATATAATGGTCCCAGCTACGATCCTACGCGACGGCGGTGCACAAACAACCGTAATAGAAGCTATATACATTTATACAAAATTTAAATTATGCATCTGGGATGTTAACGGCAACATCCAACCAAAAAAGAATTCGATCGAGATCCAGCGGCGATTCCAGAGATGGGGAACGCAAGGAGTACATCGGCGGACCCGGGAAGGAAGAGATGGGTGCTTTGCAGGCCATTATGTAGATGCCGCTATGTATACATGTATGTATATATACCAAATTTAAGTCTAGCGTATATTACGAACTACTTACTATATGAAGCTAAGCCTAATAGGTATTAATACACCATAATCTAACCGCTTAGAATAATCATAGGCTTACACACAAAGTTAGCACGATCGGTAATGTAAGGTAATACGTAATGGCAGAAAATTTACTGGTCCCAAACCAAATCCTCGTGCTCACGTTCTGCCTCGATTTCACCATCACGAAAGTCGGCAAGAATCCCATCGGAACCGTATTCTCTGATTCCGGGTCTCTTAGGCTTCACTGAACTGCATCTGATTGGCAGTTTTTTTTTGGATTTAGCTGTGGAGCAGCGCTGCCACTGCCTACCACCGAGCCGTAAGACGGTATGTTGACCATAGCGAGGAGCCTTTGCAACGCCCAAAATCCGCTGACTTTGCTTAACCCTTTCAGTCCATGCCGAATCCTGTCGCTTTGGCTACTTGCCTTAGCCCCTTTATACATGACTTTACTTCCATTTCCAGCTAGCTTTGGGCCATCGACCGATTGTATAACCAATGGGAATCAATCTCGGGCGGGGATTGGTCCTTGTAAAAATGCAGTCGATGACATGGTAAGCCCTAGCAAGTCCAAAGTTCGAGACGACGTTCGATATCTACAAGCTCAAATTGTTCGAGTTTTGTGTGGACCAATTGTATCATAGACATATTTCCCTGTGTAGAACCTTGGAAGGCATCGGCTAGTGGCACATACTATATCTCGATCTTGTCGACCTGTACTGCGTGCGCGCTGATTACCAGGCGAGCCATGACTCAGTACACTACACTAAGTAGCCTAGGTTAGTTCATTTATAGTCGAGTTGGTTTAGTTTAATAGATCTCTACTTTATCAAGGAACAGGTATGCTAAATGAAGGTTCTGCATGTAGTACGTACTATCATAGTATACCTGTTATATGGCGTTCTCGGGATATTTTAGCGATATGTCGATTATAATAAGCCCAGACGCTTCGCAAGGTGCTGGATTTACTCGTTCATAAATCAGAGTAAGAGCACTGAGATAGCAGATATCGTAAGGTGCATGGGTCCTAAAGTTACAAATTATTATGATCTGATGCCTAAGGTTGGTAATATATACTGTTAGAGCCTAAATTGACCGCTCTTGTTCATACTTCTTCATTTCATGTGGTAGAAGGATGAAGATATATACCTACATAAGGATAGGTACGTACATTCATAAGGTGTTCGTACAATACCTACATAGCTTGCGCATTAACCTGGCAGCAATCGACAAGTATACAGAAACAGCCCGCAGTAATAAAAGGCCTATGATACATGGTGTAGAGCTATGATAGATAGCGAAATGAGACGGAAAAGAAAAAAAGTGGTTAAATAGTTACTAAGATACAGGATAGAAGGGAAGGATCGTAAAAGCTGTGTTCATCATGTAGAATCATGGCTCACCATCTCTCCTTCTTTTTCTTCTTCTTTTTCTTCTCCTTTTTCTTTTTTTCCCTTTTTTTTTTATTTTCTCTCTTCTTTTCCATTTTTCCTAGTATCACATGATTTTCTTCCTTTCTCATTCCATGTGTCCAGAGCAAGCCAGTCGGCATATGCGCCATCTCTTCCTTAAGACATGCCGCCCGTAAAAAATATTCTGTAATCCGGGAGACGTCCTGCGAGGCTCACGATGAAAAAGGATCGATCAGCCTTCAACACTGTCTTACATACATCTCCTGTTCTTAACTGAAATCATCACGGAGAGATCGGAGGGCATTTAGGCATCCGGAGCTACATTTTCGGTCACGTTGGTGGCCGAAGGGGTCTCCTCTTTGCCTGGGCTGTCGATGGCGATCTTGACAGCGATCTCACGACCCTCAATTTCCTTTCCGTTCATTTCCTGGACGGCTTTCTCCTGCAGAGCCTCCGATCCGAGGGTCACGAATCCGAAACCCCGACCCTTACGGGGTTCGTTACGGGCCTGCAGCTTCTTAACCATGAACCGGGGGATCGGACGAAGAGCAATCTTAGCGGAGACGGGTTCGTAGTCCTCGAAGAGTTCCTTGAGCTATGAGCAAGTTAGTGCCACATACAGCAACTCCTGTTCCAGCAATGTGTCCCGAGCACGTACCCTTCCTTCGCTCAAATCATAAGGAAGGTTCGCCACCATCACCTTGGTCTTAGATGGAATGCCATCCTCGGGAGGACCACGCTGCTTTTGAGGGCGGCCCCGAGACTTATTTTCTTTAGGGGTTTGAGTAGCCGTGGTACGCCCATTCTCATTTGTGTTTGTGATTTCTGTCAGTGGAGTAGTTTCGCTTTGAGCTTCAGCTGGAGCCTCGGCTGTAGCTTCAACTACGGCTTCGGTTGCAGCTTCGGTTGCAGCTTCGACTGGAGCTTCGGCTGGTGCTTCGGCTGGTGCTTCGGCTAGAGCTTCGGCCGAAGCTTCAGCCGTGGCTTCAGTAGGTTCACCATTTTGAGTCTTTGATAGAATTAATATTGGTTAGTCAGAATCGTTTCTTTGAAATTTGTCGCTCTAGATAACAAGGGCCAAGGAGGAAGAAAAGAGTGGCAAAGGAAAACTCACAGCGTCCGCATGAACAGGGGCACGATTACCGCGTCCAAAGCGACCGCCGCGGCCACGACCACGACCGCGTCCGCGACCAGCTGGCCTCCTACGACCCTCAGCGGCGGCACCTCCTTCACCAGCATTCCCTGCACCTTCTGCCCTCGCCTCAGCTGGCTCAGGCTTGCGGGCGACCTGGACAGAGACCTTACGCTCCAGGATCTCCTTACCCGAGAGCTCCTGGATGGCAACTTGGGCTTGCTGGGCGGTGACAAGGTCGACAAAGGCGTAACCAACCGGACGGCCAGTACGCGGGTTCACGGGAATAGAGACGCCCTCACTATATTGGTTCCATCCAGTTAGCCCCAACACATATTTAGAGACGAGAAACAGGAAAGTGCAATCCGGAGCAGTCCCTACGTGGGAGGACGTTACGAGATCCGACAGCCAAACCCAAAAAGAAACTGAGATATTCACGCTTACTAGCATACTTACATGGTGTAGTCCCCGAAAAACGCCTTGAGCTCCCCCTCAGTGGTCGCATAAGCGAGATTCCCAATGTACAGCCGGCGTCCCTCGTCCGCACTAGTTGTGGCAGCATCGGCCGTGCCATTTGCGGGCTCTTGGTCGAAGGAGACAGACGCCAGGCTGTTGGTAAGGTTGTCAATGGCAGAAGACATGTTGATGGCTGAGGACACGAGGTCGTTTATGAACGTTGAACGTTGGGCGCGACGGAAGCTGGACCGTGTAAAAAGACGACTCAGGGAGCTAAAGGCTGCCTTTGGTGGGAGAGACTTGAAGAGGGGGGAAGGGGAAAAGGGTCGCTTGGTGCCCTAGATACTAGAAAACGTTTGAGGAAGCTAGATGGAGAAGGTGATCTTTGCCTTGGAGGAGGAACGAAGATGGAAAAATAAAGGAGAAGAAAAAAAGGCAGCGGCGAGGCACGGGAGAGCAGCGGGCACGAGAGCCGCTAAACCAAGACGGGTAGTCCTCCTGCAGGAAATCGAAATCGCCATGTCGCATCTAGAGCCTCCAAAGGAGAAAGATGATTCATTCACCGCGACTTCTTCACAGGCAGTCTCCAAGCTGCTTCCTTTGTTCGGGACATTGCAGATGACGACCCCGGTTTCTGCCTGTTCTGCCGGGCCTGCTCATTTTATTCTCCTAGGGTACAAAGCCCAGAAATCCAGCTCTTCTGACTTTGATTTGTGCCGCGAGTTGAATTGAGTCATGCTGTATGACTCCACATCATCATCATTATTCCTGGAAGAATGAACCGTACTCCGACATGTACTATATACATACATTATTACAGATGGTAAAATGCAGAGAGTCTATCATTTCATTTCATATAATGAAACGCTAGGGATTACCAAAATATCGACGCCGTACAACTCCCCAAGCTTTTTTAGAAATTGGTGCCCAACGCAAGACTCCGTACTATCATATCACACTAATGAAGCATGTACATCCAGGTACTTTTTTTGTGCAACCCTTTGATTAGCGTCATATCGAGTTTTTTCCCACAAGTTCTTTGGAGTGAGGGATTATATCATACAGAAGCTATTATCCTTATCATCATATGTCATATCAGGGAGCATGTGTTTTATCATATCTACTAGTAAGCTCTACTAGTAGTAGTATAGTGATGTCTATTCTTAAGGTGACTAAAGCCATGTATGAGACTGGATCTGATTTGGGACTAGTGTTTGCGCTAGTACCGCTTAGCTCGCTGCCATCCGACTTATGAAATTGTGGTTATTAGGTTGTATAGTTACATACATACACGTATATATACAAGGGCGTGTAAGTACCGTATGTATAATATATGTTCATAGGTAAAAGATGATTTGTATATAGTTTTAATAAGCAAATGTTGTTTCAGAAGTAAGTCGTACACACAAGGTATGTATATACCCGGTACCATCCAATTTTGTATATAACTAACCATATACAAGGATGGTCAACGTCAATATCGATATCGATGATATATATAAGAATTCTATTGATTATTAGAACGGTACTTGTACATATGTAACAGGCAGTTGATTCTATTTATGTAATAATAAGAATTAAAGCAAATCTTTGCCAAATCAAACGATCTCGGCAACGTCATCGATTCAAGCCCCCATAAGATTCGTGCACAGACCAACCACCCCAAGAACCTGAGGGGAACTGATACTTCTCCTCACCAAGGTAGGTTGAATGAATCCTTTATTATGTATATAGGATACAAGATTTCATAGCCCTCGCGGCACGTCATTCTTTAGATCCTTACAAAGATCTCCCATCTTTCTTTGATTGGCAAGTACTGTGCCCTGACAACGATCAAAGGCGAGGCGCCATATTGGGGCTCTAAGAAACTATTAAAGTCAGGTTTGAAGTTCTTATGGTTCATCGAGAGTAGGGGTTCCTCTGAAACAAGTCAACCAAGTGACCTGCATCTTATCTTCGAAAAAAAGTATATGTTTTTTTTCATGCAAGTTACCTCTCCATTTCGGGAGATACACTGTGCAGTATTATTGCCCCGACAGACATGTTAATATACATGGAGTAGCTGTTCGAACCATGTATACTCTCATACATACTTTAGGCAAGGATCCATGGCTGTCCTTGTGGAGCTGGAGGTAGTGCCAATCCATCTTTTCAATAAGCCTTCTCGCAGCTGATATGAAGCCACTCGTAGACAACCCGCTCATCGGCTATTCCTTTGAGCCACTAGCTAGCCGTGCCATAGCATATCATAGTTCTTAGAGCAGAAAGCTCCACGTACATACATATGATAAGAGAATCAAGCCTCTTCAAGCCGCTCCTCTCATCAGAATATTAAGGACAAAAAGCGGGGAACCCCGTCATGGTGGGCGGAAGATACCGTCGTACGGGCTAGGTATATATAAGAAACAGGCATCGGGAAAGTGCATGAATTTTGAAAGACTGGCTGGTCAGGTTCTCAATTATACCCATCGAAGAGCGGTCAGATCCTCTCATATAGTAAGCTTCAGGCATATATGCGTAATACCCTCGACCAATGATGTATTCTACGAACACTGACCAGTCAATATTTATTGAGCACTAATATCTAAAACTGTTTTAAATATAATAAACCTAGTAGTGTAAAAGGAGAGCATTGCTTTGAGCTTAAGCCCAGTTGCATGTAGTAGCTGTAGCCCAGGGAGGTACTGTATGTATTCCCTCCACTATACCGTCTAGCGTCAATTATCATGTTCAGTATCCTTCCTTTCAACGAGTCAGTACTCAAAGCCTGTATTCCCAGAGAGGCGTTTAGCAAAGAAAAACAAGAAATGGAAGAGAATGATGTCCAAACTGCTGTAAAATACCAGTCGGACCGTCAATGGACGGGCAATTAAGTACCGACCATTGAGCTCCGAAAATTGACAGCTTTCACAGGACCTTCTCTAGACAGGCAAGTTTAACTGGGAAACACCACCAGGTCGAATCCATCTTTATAACTGAAATCACTAATACTGACTGTGGCTGACGGTCATATACATACAAATGCATACTTACATAAGAGAAAACATTGTTATATATACATGGCAAGACTTGGTTGGTATCACCCGCTGAGAATAAGGAAAATATGCTAGATAAGCAGCGCTGAGATGGACCATGCAACGTGCTAGCCCGCAACACCTAGGGTCGGGGGGGAAAAGAAAAGCTTGAAAACGAATGTATGAATTGTCCTTATTCGTGTGCTCCCCTCAGCGACCAACAAAAATGAAAGACCGGATAGGAACGACGCCGCCCGCGATAATGAACAGGACTGAATAGGTGAGTTAACATCACTGCATAGATATCTCTACTGATTCACCATTGCGATCACCATTGGCTGGCGAGGTTTGGGAGTCAACCGCGCTATGGGGTTTGCGTTTCTGTATCACGTCTTCTAAGGCTTCCAGGCGCTCGCGTGTGACTTTTATCGCATAGTTTATTTCGCGCTCGGCCATGCTCTCTTCATCCAACACGACATTTAGCGCTCGAGCCCGATTTTTCCGACGTTGTTCGTGATGACGCGCTTGCGGGACGGACAGTTGATCTATGCCTGGAAAAAGCAGGCCTTCCATGCCTATCCTCTCTTCAAGCCAGCCCCACAGCTCGCTCTCTTCTCTCCGCCACATTTCCTCGTATGCGGCAATACGTTGAGGTGTCGTTAGCCCGGGATACCCTATTCCAGGAGAAACGACGGGCGGCAAAACGAGGCTCTGGAAAATGACCGTAAATGACAAAATTCCAATAATGCCAAAGGCAAGATTCGTGCTCCGAAATGGTGGAAACACATTGAGGATAGAGCTAAGTGGCCTGTGAAGCGGTTCGAAAATCCCCCACGACTTCGACTCTCTGCTAGCCTCAAGTGATGCAGTGACGCCAAAAGCAGCGGCGGTTGCGGCTTCTTCTGAGCTACCAGAGACTCCATTCTTGCGCCGTCCTTTACCGGCCTTGCTGCTCCTCGATGCATCATGGGGACGACGGGGAGCCACGGCAGCCTTTAAGGCTTTTACGATATCGGTTCCAAACGCGGTCTGGCCATCAATAGCCCCCTTTTCGATAGGACCTATGTTTCGTTAGGAAGCCGCCATCATTCGGATAGAAATGAGTGAGAACAGATGGAAGAGAGTAAGGGTTCAAGGGCTCGCTCACCTTTCAACCAGCTTTTCCCCATCCACTCAATCGAGCAGGACATGAAAAACCTCGTTTGATTTCCAGGGGCCCATGTCAGGAGATATTTGGTTTTAGTTAGGAATACGTTGCCACTAGGGACATCAGGAGTCTGGGTCGACAGCGTCACAAGCACAGCTTTATCCAAATCAAGAACGTCCAAAGTTTCCGTGCTGATACATTTAGTTTGCCTTAGTCCAATTGACCCATTTAGGGGCTTAATATAAGAATATTGCCGAGTTCTATTGTCAGTTGTTAATCCCTTTTTGTCATCCTCCAACCTCAGTTCCATACATTTGGCTTCATCGATTAAAAACCTAGTTATAAAAGAACCAGAAGCAGGGCCAAAGATTAACGAATACACTTTGCCAAGGGGAGCAGGAATGATATCATCCTTAACAACTTTCTCATATCGCCCACTAGGGTCGTTGAACTCTGTTGGAGAATGAGTTGCGGGCCCTGGAAAGTCAGAAGCTGCATCACCGCCGGTTCTGTCGCCGGTTTTATTCTCCGAGATAGAGGTGATGTAGGCCGCTAAGGAGGCCGCACCCACGTCGCTGGACCCAAAAGCGGGTGGTTTGCTACTAATGGCCTTAGCTGAATCTGGTAGTTCATTCTCAGCATCGCATCCCCCAACTACGTCTGCGAAACTGGTGTCCCCTGGGCCATCTTCGTCTTCGTCATAGACCTCATCTTCCTCCTCGGAGGCATTACTAGCTTCATCGCTATCGTTGGTCTTCTTGGTCTTATCCCCCATTCCCTGATCTATTCTTGTGCCGTTGAGGCAGCTTTTCAATGCGGGGTGGTTGATTCGCCATATGTTGACCATCAACTCATATGTCGATTCTCTACTCAGAAGACTTCGGAAGGTATGGCGTGCATGCAAAGTTTGAATAGCGATAGCATTGGGGAAAACCATAGCTGTGGTCTCTTTTTCTATCGCTACTATCTCATCGAAGCTGATGACTAGGGTGGTTACCCAGCCAAGGATGTTGCTGGAGAAGCAAATGTGGCCTTCTGATATATAGATACGACCCGCAAGGATGATTTCCCGTTGCAACGCACAACTATAGTCCTCAATCAGATAGTCATCTTCCGGGACGCTCCGAAAAAGTTGGTGAAAATCCCTATTCCGCTTTTTGCTGGCTACGGCGAACCCGGTCGGGCGAGTAAAGTTCATGTTCGAAGTACCAGTAAGTCCTAGCGACACCGTGCTCGTAGCAAATGCACCGCCCATGGTCGAATTTGTTGCGCCAGAAGAGCCGCGGTGACGGCGCGGGGAACGCTGGGCAAGTCGACTGTGCCCACTCGAGGTCCTCTTAATAGTACTACCGGTTTCTGTCTCGAAAACGCTCTCACTGGGTGAAATCTGGCCGCTACCTTCCTTTTGGTGAGATGTATGGAGTTCGACAGGGTCATCAACAATAGGCGGAGTTGATGAAGCATCATTGGGCTTCTCATAGGCCATGGAAACAGCCCTTGCAGCCCGGATATCCTCAATCCTGGAGGACAATTCGTCTCGTTGTAGGACCGTCATTGACTTGCCACTATTGAGAGGTAAGTCCGGCTTGGTGATAACCACACCGTCTTTAGTAGTGACAATGTTGCCGGTAGAGGCATCTATTTCCAGATGGCTGAAAGATAAGTCCCCACTGCCAAGTGTATCGACTGCTAGTTCCTTTCTGTCTTCAGGCTCGTTCTCAGGGGCTGATGAGGGCACGTCAACAACATTTGTGTTTGTCTCCGGTTGCACTTCGGTATCGGACATCTGTACCGTGCTACGGATCCTTGATTGCCCATTGAGACTACTGCTGATTGTTGAGGCCGCATTCTGGGCAGCTGAAAACATGGACGAAAAGAACCCAGTCTGTTGAACACCGGGGATTTTCGTGGTCAGGGCTCTTGGCTCCTCGGGTGTGGCCGCCAGCTGGGTTGTCATGCTTTGAGACAGCTTGCTTGGCGGGAGAGTTGATGAGGTTGAGCGCACACGTCTGTGGGAGATCATATTTCCCGAGTGGCTAACAACGGTTCCTGGAGGTAGATTGTCTGGGATCTTCTTCACTGGTTCTAGAGAAGCTGCAACCCCCAAAGACGATGGCTGTCGGTCGAAACCAGAGCGAGGCTCAGTTGGCGAAGGCGGAGTTACGGTAGTCATAATGGTGGGTAGGGTCATGATAGGCAGACTCTTAGCGGAATCCTCTAAGGTTCTGTCATTCATCATTTCCATCATGGCATTTACACGGATCGGCTTTAGCGCCAGTGGAGGAGAGCTATCACTGCGCATCCCTGCTTGGCCCTTAGGTTGGCTAATCCCTTTGTTTATATTTCCGAGCAAATTCTGTCTTCCACTCCCTGATGATATTGACGAGCTGCGATCTGGGCTTACACTTCGGGATGAAGTCCCTTGAGCAGTAAAGGGATCTTTCGGCTTGCTTGGAACCGCCGATTCCTTTGCGTTTCCATCGGGGCCCGCACGATTTGAAGAAGGGTTCTCCATTAAATCTGGGAAGGTTTCGGAAGTAGACGGGTGATCAAGTCGGGCAGTGAACCCGCGATACGATTGTAGGACATCCGCCTCATCCCTGTCGATCATTGTGGTAGTAATGAGCGGAGGTGACGCTGTTAAATAACCAGCATGAGAAGTTTTCAGTGTGAGAGGCGTGGCCCTAAAGGTCCTTCCATCAGCGTAATCGTCAGAGGCAACCTTGACGGATAGTTATTTCCAACTCGTTGCCTGTGACATTTCGATGGCAGGAGCCAAAGAACACTAGGAGCCGCCCGAAATTTGCTTCCTAAATCCACAAGGAAGGGGAGCTCGCTAGGCAAATGATAAACAGTCACTTACTTCTCAGGGTCCGAATCATCTGTTAAGAAGCCGTTGCTTTCCTCGGATTGTTCCTTCGTACGCAAGCTACCATTGATAGATGAGGTGGAGGCATGAATGTCCTCTTGCGACTGGTGAGTAATTTCACCGCTGCCACTCCCTACGCTCATCTGAGATACCTGATGCTTCTTCTTCCTGCGTCGATTTGGGAGTAGCCTTGAAATACCACTAGCCCCGGATTTAATGGAATCGTCTTGCCCAACACTTGTACTAGTCTTCGGTCGAGACTTGTCTAAGGTCGACTCTATCGAAGACCGTCCATCGCTCCGTCCAGAGCTGGTCCTGCTCTCTAGGTCGCTAGGAGTCGTTTTACTGCGGCTCGACCGAGAAAGAACTTGCCGAAGGTTGGATGGTGAGGAATGCTCCTGTACTGGGTTGTCCATTGGGGTTTCGGACTGCTTGGTGGAATGACCCTTTTTCACCAAGAAAGAGGGGTACTATCCAGGTTAGAAGAACTACGATGTTGTCAAAAGAGAAGCCGCAGGCCTGGAAACGTCAAGGGCACCTCGAGATAGGAAAACATGGGATGAAATCACACATCAACGATGCATTCGCCCGACAGAGTTCAGGTCGGAGGCTGAGTTGGAGAGTTCACGGGGACACATGGTCCGTCCCGCTCATGCGTGCCACCTTGTAGTCAATGCAATATATAATGGAACAAACACAGTCATCGTGAGAGTGCAATAAACAGATAAAGAAAAATTAGCAAGAGTGGTGTTGATTGTGGTTGCCTTGAGAAGCTGCGGAAGCGACTGGTCTTGCCGTCCTTTTGTCCTTTCTTAGTCTCGGATGATAGTATGACGATATGATACTACGTCGAGATATGATAGCAAGTGAGGGGAACAGGCAAGGTGAGAATGCGGTGAGTATCAGATCATGTCACAATAGAATACATGATAACTTAGGTACTAGGTACCTAACGGTAACTACCTATGTAAGGTACTTTAAAGCCATAACTTGCGCATGCATGTATCATACTAATATGTAATATATTACAGATAGTATGTATGTACAGTACACATAAATACGTACATGCATGTATGACATGTATGATCAGTACCTTAGGTACCTACCTTAGGTACCTAAGGTACAAGTAATGTACCTGTAATATTGAACTATGTATAATAGGTATGAGATCATGATATGATACAACGTCACAGATTGTGGTGTGATATGGATACTTCTATCTATCATATGGAAGCGAACTCTGACAAAGATGATCACTTTTGTTCAATTCAGGCCTCACACTGATACTCTGACCTGCGTCCTCGTCAACCAAGCACAGTTCAACCGAGGCTACTTCCCATCCTACAATCCTATGATAGCCGAGCTTTTTTAGGAAGGTTGTTTTCGCACTATGGAGGCTGCGCCGTTGACCCTGGTTTGAAACTCTTTTTCCAGCCTTTCATCGGTTCATATCTTGACTCTGGCTGCACATAGGCACATACTCATGCTCGCAATGCGCTGCTCGAGACTCGCAAGTCTAATCCTGTGGCAGCCAGCGAAGAGCATGACCTGGCTGCAGGGGAGTTTGCAACCGCTGCGCAAAGCTGCTCTGATCTGGAGGTATTCTATTATGATAATTGTGCCACTCGGATCTCTATATCACGTCAACTGACCTAAGTGACCCAAAAAAGGCTCTCCGGACTCTATACCTCCTTGAGCAGCACCACAAAAAACTGGCACAGATTCTCCGTTTCCAGCATGAACATCCCGCCAGTGCCACCATAGATGCGGTAACGGTGGCCCCTTCTACAACCGTTTCCCAGGCACGACAACTAGAGTCAGGAGTCTCGAGGACAACCCCCGCCGCGCCGAGCGCCTTGCAACAACAACCACCGAGGCTTCCTGGGCAGAGCCGGACCTTACAGAGGGAGACATCCTCAATTGCCAGCAATCTAGCATCGGCACGGGGGATCCCAACTCATCCCCGCCGCAGTTCTCCGGCATCCCCGACGCTGTCCGCTCAACACGTGGGAGCCCAGATATCCGAAACATCAGCAAAAGCACAGCCAGGCGATGTTTGGCTACGAGATGCTCAGCAAGCTCAGGGGCCACGGGATCGGCATGGCCGTGTCTCTGCCCCTAAACAGCCCTGGTCTCCTCCATCAATCAGTCCGACAGAGATTACATCACGAGAGGTCGTTCCCTCCGAAATACACGAATCAGGCCGACCAAAGAGCAAGCTACTACCTACGGACGAGCCTTTCCAGCGATTCTACTCTACTTTCGAGGGTCTAATCTCCAAGCTCTCGGCCCCTCTTGCCTTTACTGGCCTTCCTTTAGTTTCTGACACGCAAGCTCAGGCCGATTTGACTCGTCAAAAGTCACCTGCGGAAGTGAAGGTAGATCGTCAACATGCGACTCCTGATCGCTCAAATCTCCAAGCAGAGCTAGATGTGAACAAATTGTTTTCCCATGCCGCCTTAAAAGCCATCCGTGACACCAACGGCGGCATGCCGGGAAGCACTACGGAATCATTTTACGTTGTTCCCACGACGGGCGGCACAGTCTCATACGCAGGGATTTTGTCTCGAGCTGGGAGGGAGGCGCGACGGAACAGTGTTGACGATGGTGAGGATGACTTTGTCGATGCCCGCGAAACCCCATCATCGCCAGAATTATTCCAAAGCTTCAACGGAACCAAGGCTAAGATGCCTCGCAATGGAGACAAGGGCTCTAAGACAATGGAAGAGCTCCAGCTAGAGAATCAAGCTCTTAAACACCTCACGGACACCCTTGCTAAGCGAGTGCACATGTGGGAAGTCAACGCACAATCTTCATCCATGGCTCTTCAGCAATCCTTAAAGGCGATACATCAACATAGTACCATGTCTCCGGGGGCTTCTGCTTCCGTTGTCGTGTCTCAGGTTACCGGTCAAGCCGATACGGACCGACGGATCAGGGAGTTAGAAGAGCGTGTAAAGTATGGCGAGAAGGAGGTCGAAAAAGTAGGCCGTGAGAATGACAAGCTGAAAAACGTATTAAGCAAGTACCGCGAACGATGGGAGAAGCTCAAAGAAGGAGCCAAAACTCGCAGAAGCGCGGAAGCAGCTGCCACTGCTACTGCCGGAGACAACAATCTCTCTGTTGAGAGAAGTCCTGCACGAGACGAGGATGTCACAGTCAGTGTGGTTACAACTCCTAAAGTAGGGTTAGATGGTGAAGACCCTAGTGAGGAATAGTAAGAGCATGTATGGGTCCGGTGTAAGCTTACAAAAAGTGTGCTCGACTGTTTTTTACTACATACATAGTATAATCACTATAGCTCAACTACCTATCCTCCCTAATAATCCACTTTAATTATGGTACACATGATAGTGAAGGTACATGCTGCTAGTATTATAGTAATGTATCCAAACGCTCTATGTAAGGTTTGCTGGGTTTAGCTTATATGACATGTATGAGAATCTTTATAGAGGTTGATGAGCTTTCTCATATATGATACTACATACTTAACTACCTAACATAATGGAACGTTCAACATACATCTCAATCATCACAAATCACAAGTAATAACTGTATCATAGGTAATATGTAGCATTCATATAACTTCGGACTGAAATAAGTAGGCAGGCACTGACTCTAGCACTAGTAAATAATTAGAATTCATGACTTAGTCCATCTTAGCAGCTACATAATAATGGATTCGCTTAACACCGGTCTGTCACCAAAGGTAGCTTCCGTTCTCGTCAACTTGTAGGCCACATGCCGAATGAATAGTAATGCCTCCAATCTTAGCTGCGGCACTTCCTGAAGATCCTGTAATCAAAAGGAGATAACTTTGGTCCTTAAGATAGAAAATGTCCTTTAGCGCATTGATAATCCGAGATTTCCCTATACCTCCTTCACCTCCAATGTACTGAAGATGTTGCTCAATATCCTTACTGTCATCGAAAGGCTGGTTCTTGTCTAAGGATTCAGTAATAAGGAGGAGAGCAAGCTGTTGTAGCTTGTTAAGGGTCCAGATCTTGCCAATCTCGTACGCGAGTTCAGCATACGTTGTGTTTGGCCCAATTTCCAAATGAATCCGTCGTTTGAGGTCCAACCCCTATCTGCTTGCTGTTTAGATCTGATGGTATTCTCGTTTGGGTTTGAGTAGCCGGTATATTTGGGTCTTGCTTACCAGATCCTTCACTGTCTAACACGATGAAAGTATTTTTCCGTTTTTGCGTTCACCATATTCTCCCAATCTCTGCCTTCGAAAGCAAACCGAGTGGTTGTAAAGCTGTCTCATAACCTTCTTGCGGTTGCTGGTAAAATTCTGGTTCTCAACAAACAAAACCTTAAGAATCTTGGTTTAATATAACATCTTGAGCTTCCCGAAGTAGACTTTTTAGCTCCTTAGACTTAGAAGCTATTATCTTTAGTTCTTAGAAAGTCTTGAGAGTTTGATAAAAAAGCCTGGTAATTCTGAACCATGGTTGGAGAGGTTTCTTGGTTGTGGCTACTGTTGTCGGCTTGGATTCCGTACACAGTATCAACTGTGCCGTCACCATTGCGGTTGGCTCACCCCTTAGCATCTTTTCTGCTGGCATTTGGAATAAGGAAACATTTTGGACGTAAGACTTGATCTTGGGGGCTGTCTCTGTGAAATTCTCACCATTAGCTCGTAATATCATCTGCAGATTTGTCCAAGAGGAGCTGCCATGGAGCAAGAAGCCCGAGAAATAAAACTGATGTTCTATTGTTTGGTTAGTATTATAAACATATTAGTTACCTAATATAGAAACTCACTAGGATTCGGCATATAAGCAGGTTTACTTCAGGTACCTTTTAAAAAACAAATCATGTTCTTCGGTATGATTTTATCTCCAAAGGGACACAACGGCGATCTCTCCCGGCCTTCGAAGATGCTGTACTATTCTTGGAGGAAAACATCGAGGAAAGGCGCACTTATTAGTACCTTGGATTCCTCCAGTCTCCAGCGAACGATGCTTGGACGACTAAGTGCCTAAAGAAGTTAGCAACGCTCAGTAAGCTAAAGTAAGGCTAACTTGGCCTGGTCGGTGTCGCTACTACAGATGGTTTCGGCAAGTCTGATCAGTCTACTAGTCCTATTCAGGTAATTTAGATCAACACAATAACCTGTTAGGCATGTGACCACAGAAATCATCGTATATTCTACTATTACTTTTTTATTGTTAAATTGGACGTCAAAATGGCGCAAGTTCGGTTTCGTCTAGACCCAACCATTACTTTCTCGAACCCCGCCAGGCCCTCGGGAGCACCTTGGCCAATATCATGAACGATAATGTTGGTCCCTTCTGATGAAGTTAGCGATTGTGGCCTTCCGGAGGTCCCAAAATATGAGCGAATTAATCTAGCTCATAAAGCCTGGAAGGATGCGAACGGAAAGTTCTCTATAAGAAAGGCGGCTCGATCGTTTGTCGTCAGCTTTTCAACCCTACTACAGGGTCCAATCAAGGGAGCTGTCTCAAAGCAACAGGCTATCCAGGCTATGCAAAAGTCGGCTGTCGCCGAAGAGGATGCAATTTGGGACTAGCTATTGGAGATATCGAACTCAGATTGAACAGCTCCGTGCAGTGGCTGTTGAGCTTCTAACCGAGAAAGGCGACACAAATGATCTCGGTGTCCACTAGAAACAGCATTGGTTAGAGCTGTATAAGACAACGGTACAAAAATCTAATGCCAAGCTGGCAAATTGCTACAATATGGACGAGAAAGGAGTAATGATGGGCTGAATCGGAAAAGTAAGGTTATCGTCCCGAAGAAGGAGGGGAAGATATACATGAAACAGCCCGGGAACCGAGAATGGGTCTCCGTCATTGAGTGTATATCACAAGATGGAGGTCGGACGAGACCATGGATTATATCCAAGGGAAAACAGAATCAGAAATCCTGCTTGTTAGCACTTCCTAGGGTCCATACTGCCTTGTCTAAAAATAGATTGATGGACGATAAGATTGGTCTCGAATGGTTCAAGACATGTTTCGAGCCGGAAACTGATGCGGTGACGAGTGCTGATTGCTGTTTTTGGACGGCCATGGGCCACATGTTACAACCAAAGTCATTCGATTCTGCATAGCTTCATGGATCGTTCCCTTAGTTTATACCTGCATACAACCGCCTTCTGCAACCTCTCGACGTTGGGATTGTGGCAGACAGCCAAGTCTAAAATGAAGTAAAGAGAAGGAGGCTCCTGATTCAAGTTAGGTACCATATCAATAGAATAATAAGTATGAAAAAGGAAAGAGAAGAGTACACAATGGTCTATTTATAGTGTGGGCTCTCTCAGCCACTATTCCCTTTTCCATAAGGTTCTCCTTGACTCGCGATCTCGTAGGCGCGACTGTTCGTTACAAGGATTTTCTCTCCCTTAGTCACAGCTTGTTTGGCAGTGGTCGAAGTATATCGTCAACTATTCGCTTGACAAGATAGATTTCAAAAGGCGATTGCTCCCGTAAATATAAGAAGGCTTAGAAATCGACCGGACTGGAACCTTGGAATTTGGAAATCGTGTTGGAGCAACTTCCGGAGAAGCCAAATACAAGACCGATTACCTCAACTCTTACATTGATAGGACCAACTGGGGAGTCGGTTCAAGTGCCGATTACGCCCGGGAATACGGCACAAGTCAACGAGCTGTTTGAGCAGATCGTGAAAGGTGACTATGATCATGCCTTTGAATTAGATTCACCTCTTCTTTTGCATATCAAAAAGCTTTGTAAAGGTCAAATTGACCGAAGAATACAGGCTATTCTTACGGCTGCGTTTTAAATGAGAGCACCCTTCAAGAAAGAGATCCTTATCGGAAGTTTCAAGATGCCTGGAAAGAGCTGTCTCGCATTCCCCCGGGTCTACTAGGGCGAAAAGGCAACAACTTGAAGTCATTGTCTGCCGAAACAGACTGTTAATGAGAGCAAAGCTCACGTGTGTTTATTAACAAGCTGAAGTGCAAAGGCTGGAGGAAGTCATCAGTTAATAACCCAGGAGAGGAAAAATTAACACGCGGCGTCAAGGCGCCATAGATGATGAGAATGAGGGTAGCCTACAGCTGAAGCCAGCACTGTACAAACTCAGAGTGGGAGAAGAGTCTGAAAACCATTTTATTTTTCGAAATTGTGAATCTATTTTCTTGTTTTCCTTTTTTCTCTTTCTTTCAAATTGATGAACGTCAATATTAGAATTGACTCACTCGAGTCCTATTGCCTTTTACGACCGGTTTGTCTGCATTTTTCATTTAATGGTATGTTTTAAGGGGAAATTGTGTTCCTGATGTAAATATTGATGCTTTATTTTTTTCCAAATACAAAAGATACTGCGGTACTATCATACTAGCCGTACAGTCCATAAAGGCCCAGTGAATGACCTACCGGTCATTCAGTCAGCGTACTATATACCAAAGATCAGGATCCTGACAGTACTATCTGAAACATTGGGTTACTAGTGGGTAATGTCTGCATTGAAATAACCAGAATTCAAACTCGTAAAGGATTGACAGAGTAGTAACTTAGTAGCCGAAATGCTACCAAGTCGGCCACAATAGACACTGCACTGCGGTACCGAGTGCAGTGTTTGAACGCCCTATCCGACAGCCCCGACATTTTCTACAGTAAATTGAGTCATAATATTGGAAACGGACCCTAAGGCGATTTTTTTACCCAGACATATGTAGCTTTCCACAGCTGCTAGGCGGCCAAGGGTAGTAAGACGAAGATATGAAAATGGCGCATTCCTTTGCTTAGCAGCTTTCCTTTGGTACCAGGAATCAGATAGCTGCATAAGCGAACGCACCTGCAGGTCTTAAGCTGACCCTCTGGCCAGTCAAGGTTATCTTTCAGTTTCAATCAGTAGTAATCGATATAAATGTTAACAAGTTTAACATCATAGTATTGATATAGTAATTTGGCTAGTGAGTAATCAAATTGATTCGCCTCTTCAAACTCCTACAGACGGTGCCTCCAATAGGCGGGAACAAAAGCGAAAAGAAATTAAATCTTGTCAGGAAGCTCTTAGGCGAAAGGAATTAACTTCTAATCGAAATGCAGCTTTCCTAGAAGAATACGAAGCAGGGATAGCTGCTAGACGTCGAGAATGAGAAGCGCAACAACAAGCCCCGTAAAGCTGCAGAAGCGAAGATGCGACAAGAGGAGATAGCTACCGGGTGCCGAGAGCGAGAAGCACAACGACAAGCCCGCAAAGGTGAGAAGCGAGGACAAAACTGGAGGAAATCGCTGCTAAGTGTCGAGAATGATAAGCACAACGGCAAGCCCGTAAAGGTGCAGAAGTGAGGACACGATAGGAGGAAATAGCTACTAGATGTCGAGAACGAGAAGCGCAATGAAAAGCCTGTAAAGGGGCAGAAGGAAAGACACGACAGGCAGAAAAAGAAGCATGGGAGCAATAAATCAGAGATCATCCTGTATTTCCTCAAAAGCGAGCCGTACCAGCCACAGGGCTTTCTCCTTCACCAGTTTCGAAATGGAGATCCTCAAAGAAACCTGTTAGACGACTAGAACTTGTTCTACAGCCATAAATTGCCTTCAAGTCCTTATAGATAATGTTGAATATGATTTCGAATAGAAGCAGAATGCTTTCAAGAATCGTATGTACATAGTGTAATCCGATCCTTCAGAACCGCAAGATCGATACTGTCCAGAGCTTTCTCCGGTATGGCTGATGAAGAACAGAAGCCTTCCAGAGCTTGAAGCTTTAACGCCGTTAGAAGAGAAGCTTATCACTCTGAATGCAGCTTACGGTCACATTACAAAGTTTGCAATCACCAAAAACAGCATGGAAGGCACAGGACTGGCTTATCGCAAGCATATCGAAGGATTTATCACTGTATTTCCTAACGAGGCCGAAATTCTTACTACTCCTGTCTTACCACATAGAGAAGAGATTACTAGCTGGCGGCTCGAACCTAGTAGTAATGTACCTACCGCTGTACTTAACCGGATAGAGTGGTAAGATGAGATAGCTGAAGATCGAATCCGAACATTGTTCCTCCAAGTCTGGTAGAAGACCAGCTGACCTACTAATCCATCGTCGAAGTCTGGTCGAAACAAATCAAGATAGCGATAGTCCTTCAGAAGAAATGACAACAGAGACAGCTGAAGCAAACATTGTTCCTCCAGACAGTCTTGTAGAAGACCAACCGACAGATCGGACGGCTATTCAATCCGTAGTCGAAAGTCTTATCGAAACAGGCCACGACAGGAAGACATGACAACAGTTAACAGATTAGTCAAATTCTTCGATTTTTCTGAAGAGGATGTTAATTCAGGAACATTTGAGCTTACATCTACTGGTGTGGTTTCTCTTGGTGATCTAAACCCTGGTAACACTCCATCAAAGACATCGCTAAGATTGGACTTTAATACAAGAGACAGCCTTACCGATTCAAGGCATGGAAGCTTGTGCCAGAAATCCATTGCACAGAGGATGGCATTCTCCGGGTTAAACGTGACCATCAGATGGAGAATCAATATAACAAGAGTATGGATGGCGATTGCTTTACGGCATAATCACGATATCGGTATGATTCTTAGTAAGAAGCAAGGTCTATTTGTCTATCTAGAGTTTATTATATGATAAATTACGCAACAAAGCTGCATACCACTATATGGAAACGCATTTCCTTCGCTGCGGAGGCTCACGAACAGTTCCAAACTCCCTAGTCAGATTGAGGACGACATCGATTCTAGCTATTAATAGACCACAGTTAAGCAAGAAAAGACAGTTCTTAATGCGGGGTCTTTACAGATCGCGAACTCTCAGCTATAGAAGTTGTCAATCATCTCTTCGACTGAGACAGAATATACAAATATCAAGGCATGGACTTATCTCCATCTAAATACGTTATAGCCGGACAATAGAGACAGCTTTGAGAAGCTTTTTTTGAGTTGACAGGATCCGAGATAAGGGATATCAGATGTCACATGTAGAGGCTTACAAACATCGTGGACCAGTTCTTGCAAATATCTGCCTGTTCGACTATCTGTCTCTTGTGAAACTGGAAAGACAACAAATTATAGTAGACAATCCAGCATTAATTTCGTTTGAGGACACAGCCGACTTCGCCAATGAATGGGTACACCGGAGAAAAAGCTTCCTGACGTAGTTAACCTGGAGACAGGTTCCGTTACAGAGACTATTGGCCAGATCTAGATTGCGGAAGCACATAACTGGACAACCCACTTTTAAAAGTAATAAGTAATAGGTGGGGAGATAGAGGAGTATTCTCAACGCCATTCAAAATATCTGAACCCACTACATCCCGACCAGCTCTCTCTACCACTATATTTACACTCCTCTCATAACGTTATTACTGAGAGATTCTGGCGGATAGACGTAGTCAATTAAGCCTATAGTTATATCAGCTATGAGAAGCATGAAGGAATACATCATACACAAGTCCTCAACCCCGGATACCAAGTGGTTTATTAGTATAAGGTCGTCAAGGTCGCATTCGGGGCTGATATCTCGGTCTTATCGGAATCACAGCATGAACGACGTCCTCTTTACCTCTCTCAGCCCTCCAGACGCGAGAACCATAGAGAGAACGGTCATCTTCATCCGTCGGGATAGTGAATTGTGGAGCGGACGTTTAGCTGTCCAGCAGCAAGGCAGTTGGGTCGTCTTCGGAGTGCTTGTTAGAGCTCAACCTCGGGTCTCAGTGAGCTCTAGGCGATGGAAGAAAAATCTGCACCGTCCGAAGTTGCAAAAGAAAAGACTGAGAGAGGGTGTGGACAAATCATGTGCCATCAAATCCTCAGCTATTTGACGAAAAATCGCATCATCATCATCATCATTGCCGTGTTCATGGTGTCGTGCTCGACGTACAGTTGCAATCTTCGCTGCTCCTGTTGTCCATCTCGCTCCTCTTCAGTGAATAGTCCTAAGAGACTCTGAGGGCGCGTTGAGACGTCGGGGTTTGGCAATCATTCTTCCACGCAGGGACACCGAGTCCTCGATTGCATATGGGTGTACGTGTATAAATTCGATTAGAATGGCCACCTATCTAGATGCGAAGCTCGATTAGTGGTGTGAGGTGATCAGCAAGCCCGCTTCCTGGGACGTCCATGACGGCGAGGATTGACACCGTTCGCTGCATTTTGTCCGGGTTCTGGAGAGGGTTGACAGTCGCAAAACCGTCCAAGGCGGCCAGGTAAGAAAAATCGTCCTAAGGGGGAAGGGGTAGCATTTGAGGCAGAAAAGTGAGAACAAGATAAGTGCCGAGGGATCTGAGGATGCCGACAACTTAGGCCCGTTTGGCTCGTGCGGATCAAAAAGTGGAGGGCCCTGGCTCCACTCCACTTTTTTGCCAACAATTTTGGCGAGATGGAGATATGTTTGGCTCGCAATAATATTAATAATTCTTGTTCAGGACCTTCATCACCCACTTCCGGAATTGCTCTTTAGCTATAGCACGAAAAAGTTTTCTTGAATGCCCATAAAACTTGTATCATCCATCGTTCTCCAGTATATTCGGAGTCTCGAGAAGCGATAGGGCCACATTGGCATTATCCTAGAGTATTAAAAGGGTCTTGAGATAGATATGTGTGGATAGTATATAGGTTTTATGTGGAAAAGATGTCAATTATAACATATGGATTTGCCAGGTACGGCTGCTACCGATGGCAATAGCAATGGAAAGGGATGATGAGGAATGAGAGAGAGACCGAGAGAAGGAAAAGGGAAGAAATGTGAGTGCACGGGCCACCATAAAGCCATATCATTTTATTCTTGTTTGTGCAAAAGTCAAATCTTTGTTACATGTATGCCTGGCTTTTCAGGTTCAGATAGTTGGTAAATGGAGGCCCCGAATGGAATGGGGGAAAAAGTGGAACTTTCAGAGTTTGTACCAAACTGATCTCCATCTTTTTCCATTATTGTTTTGTTTATGCGGACCGGAGTTGAAAGATTTTTTTGGTGTTCCACTTTTCTCTCCATTCGTGAGCCAAACAGCCCTAAGATACGTCGATTGCCAAGCTAGTGCATCCTACGACCCTTGATTGACTACATATATAAGTAATATATAAAAGTCCAGTTGATCAAAGGGGTGGTGAAGCGATGATATGATTCTACTACATAGTGTCGTTTTAGTACATATCATATTTGTAGTATGCTTGTCTTCTATGGCCTTTCAAATTGCCTTATCCTCGCCCCAGTCCGCCTGACTGCGCAGGGCGTTTAGGCCATATCCTTGGTAATGTTGGTATATTGCATCTTGGTGTGAACGTCCTCTGCCCCTGCAGGCTACCCTCCCTGTCTATATTTCCTCCCCCTGGCCAATATATATGGTAATTGGGGTTCTCTAGATAATTCTAGAAGACCTCGAGGTGGCAATCTGTGTGACTGTTGCTCGATCTAAAGAAGAGAAAGAGTGGATTGCTATCTCTGGACCTAGGCAGCTATGTACGAAAATATTAAGCTTGGAAAAGGAAAGAGAAAAGAGGCAAGAAAGTAGAAAAGGAGGGGCTTCTTATAGCTTGGGGATCCGAGAAAGATCCTCAGTGTTGTAGGAAGCTCCCACAAAGAAGGAAAACATTAAATAGTCAAGGGAAGTCCCTTACAGGTAGTTCTTTGTAAGACAGTGTCTACCTTCGTGGATGACTCCGCCTCTATAGGAAGAAACCAGAAAAAATAATGGAAACGATCTAGCTCGTTGGCTATAGGGAGATCCCTTCCAAGAAAGAAAGAAAAAGAAAAAGAAAAAAAGGGAAGCGCCAAAGGAAAGAAATATCGCATCCGCTACAATCTGCTATGGGATTCGATGGTGATAGAGTGTGCCATGAGATTTTAGGGATATCCTGATAGTAGTAGTAGGTTCGTTACATCTTCCCTTCTCCTGCCTAACCACGTACGTGCCCTCCTTGATGCTAAAATATGGCTAAGTGGAGAGCTATCATATCGAGAAGTCGATCACGTACGTTATAGTATGATAGCTATTTAGATCTGAACTGGTGAATTTAGCCATCAATTAGCTATCAGCTTGATTGGATGGAAGGTCAATTGGCTAGATTCGCCTAAAACGCGCTGATATCTGCAGCATACTACTCGCATATAATCATCAATGTGACAGACTAGGCTCGGGTATGGGTCACATGATCCACAACTTGTATATATGTCCTGTATTCCCTTCCCGCGTTCTGTTTTCCTTCCTTTCTTTCTTTGCCTTTGGATTCTTGTACGATCGCCCCTTAGCTTAGTACAACGAATCCATTACTTATGCTTTGGGCTTGGGTCATCACAGTCAACGGGCGTTATTAGATAGAATATAGGTTATTGGCACGTATGGCGGTATACTGGCCGGACTAATTAGAGTAGGTATAGTGCATATGAAGTTGCAGGGTCTGCATGGAAAGTCGTACAGAGGCATGGTGTAATATTAATTAAACACTCTCGAGTCCGCTCGGCGGAATCGGCTCGCCAAGATTAAGTCTTGGCAACGAAAATCGCTCATCACATTACGTCCGCCGACTGATATTTTTGGTGTCATATTGTGGTAGACCATATTATAGTAGATTTTTGCTGGCCGCGACCTTGGGTGGAAGAATCCTATCAACTCCTTTTTTTTAATTTTCTTTTAACCCAGGAATCCAATAGAAATAGATTTGTCATATGACATGTACCTAATGTATACATACTAGAAGCTTGGCTTCACCCCCCTTTAGATGTATTAGGTGATAAGTGTACCTTTGTACTCCCGAGGTACATAGTTATATACTACGATGGACTGAGGAATGATTATCGCCAAGCGGAAACAGGGGTTGATGCCAAGGCCCTTCCCCGAGGAATGCCAAGCTCGCTGTCCCTTGGGTCGAGGTTCTCCGAGAATCTAACTCGGTGTGTTAGTACAGATATGTACTAGGTATGTACATGTCTCTGTCCCTGTTTGTACCCATGCATAGTACAGTACAGTACAGTACAAATGAATGATCAATAATGTCACCATGTCCTACTGTAGAGCGCGATCGTTCTTTCCAAATCCCGTGGTGCTCTTGAACCAAGACAGACGTTACCGGCTTGGCTGGCGATCATCGATCCGCTTATCGGTGGGGAAGAGTTCCCTTTCCGGTTTAATCTGCGGGACTCGAACCAGGAAGCTTCAAAGAGAGAACTGCGCCAAGGAAAGATCTTCGCCGCACCACAAGTCCCTGGATGTACCCCAAAGATGGGGAACTCTGGAGGAATACCTCCCAATATATCCAGCCATAGAATAATATGGATCGATCAAACGATGAAGAAAAGCTATACAAAACTGCTCGGCATGCGAAGCATGACCCATGGCAACACAGCCATGGGTGCAACCTCACCTCTGATCCGCTCCGCTCTTTTTCCTTCCCTCTTCTCTATCCACTTCACCTTTCTTCTATCTCTCTTCCTTTCTTCACCTCTCTCCTTTTCTCTTCTTTCCTCGCGGTTTTTGTTCTTTTCTTTTAAAAGACTAGACGTTGCCTAAACCTTATCGACAGCTAGCTACTCTTTATCCCAGCCAGAGGATCTTCTTCCTCCCAGTTTCCGGTCATTGTCTGCTCTTACCTTCACGGGCTCTGAGGTCATCTCATCTTTGCACCGCTTCCCGCCATTCGTTTTGGTCCCTCTTTCTCACTTTGTCAACGGTCCAATTCCTTCCCTCTTCACCTCTTCCCGCCCGAAAGATCAGTCCTGGTTCGTTCTGGAGCTCCTTCCCGTTCTACTATCATTGTTCCTACCGGTCACCCGGAGCGTCTCGCTGTCCTGGTCAGCAGACCTCCAGATTCCCACATCGTCATTTTGTCTGATCCAACCAGGCCTCCTATTCCTCGTGTTATTATTCCTATAGATTTTAGACACCCCCAATGGCGGCACAGAGTCATCATGTGTCGGCCAATTCCCCACCTGCGAACTTAGAGAGTAAACCGGAGAAGCTGCCAGAGAAAACCCTTCCCGACGATGATGAAGAGGAAGACATGGATGCCCTCATTGAGGAGTTGGAGTCAGAAGACGGTCATATTGCAGATGAGGACGACGTGGCCGACGAAATCAGTGGCGCCCGTTCGGTTCCCGAAGAACTGTTACAGACAGATACTCGTTTGGGTCTCACGGACGGTGAGGTTGTCGTCCGCCGTAGGAAGTACGGTCTCAACCAGATGAAAGAGGAGAAGGAGAATCTGATCCTCAAGTTTTTCTCGTACTTTGTTGGGCCGATTCAATTTGTCATGGAGGTGAGTCGGGATTGGAGCAGAGGGAATAACATGAATAACATTAAAAGATCGCGACACCCGTAAACATGGCTAACATACATTTAGGCAGCTGCCATCTTGGCGGCTGGTCTGCAAGATTGGGTGGACTTTGGTGTTATCTGCGCACTACTACTCCTCAATGCGGGGGTGGGTTTCATCCAAGAATTTCAGGCAGGCTCCATTGTCGATGAGCTGAAGAAAACGCTCGCGTTGAAAGCCGTCGTCCTCCGGAATGGTCGATTATCTGAAGTGGACGCATCCGATGTCGTTCCCGGAGATATTTTACAAATTGAAGAGGTCAGGATTCTCAATATGGAGAGCTAGATACTAGGGAGACTAACTGCTCAGCAGGGTACAATCGTCCCCGCTGACGGACGTATCGTCACCGAAGATGCGTTCCTCCAGGTTGATCAATCTGCGATTACCGGGGAATCTTTAGCTGTGGACAAGCATAAGGGAGACACCTGCTTCGCTTCCTCAGCCGTGAAGCGTGGGGAGGCATTTATCATTGTCACAGCAACAGGGGACAACACGTTCGTGGGTCGTGCCGCCGCCTTGGTCAGTGCTGCATCCGCGGGAACAGGACATTTCACGGAAGTGCTCAACGGCATCGGCACGGTGCTGCTCATCCTAGTCATCCTGACACTCCTGGTCGTATGGGTCGCCTCTTTCTACCGCTCTAATAGGATTGTCACCATTCTCGAGTTTACCTTAGGTATCACCATAATTGGAGTTCCAGTTGGTCTCCCAGCCGTTGTCACCACAACCATGGCTGTCGGGGCTGCGTATCTTGCTAAGAAGAAGGCTATTGTTCAGAAACTATCCGCGATCGAGTCCCTGGCAGGTGTTGAGATTTTGTGTTCCGATAAAACTGGCACGTTGACCAAGAACAAACTGTCTTTAGCTGAGCCGTATACTGTCGCTGGTGTTGATCCGGAGGACCTGATGCTCACGGCCTGTCTTGCCGCATCTCGCAAGAAGAAAGGGATCGATGCTATTGATAAGGCTTTCTTGAAGGCTCTTCGTTACTATCCACGGGCCAAAAGTGTTCTCACCCGATACAAGGTGATCGAGTTCCACCCATTTGACCCCGTCTCCAAGAAGGTCACTGCAGTTGTCGAGTCTCCTCAGGGTGAGCGCATTGTTTGCGTGAAAGGCGCCCCGCTTTTTGTGTTACGTACGGTAGAAGAGGATCATCCTATCCCTGAAGAAATAGACACGGCCTACAAGAATAAAGTGGCTGAATTCGCCACTCGTGGCTTCCGCTCCCTCGGTGTGGCCCGTAAAAGGGAAGGTGGAGCGTGGGAGATCCTCGGTATCATGCCCTGCTCAGACCCCCCTCGACATGACACTGCCAAGACTATCAATGAAGCCAAAACTTTAGGCTTGTCAATCAAGATGCTGACTGGAGATGCCGTCGGTATTGCCCGTGAGACGTCCCGGCAACTAGGTCTCGGTACCAACGTGTACAACGCGGAAAGGTTGGGTCTAGGTGGCGGTGGAACCATGCCTGGGTCAGAGGTCTATGATTTTGTCGAAGCTGCGGATGGGTTTGCGGAAGTGTTCCCCCAGCACAAGTATAACGTCGTCGAGATCTTGCAGCAGCGTGGCTACCTGGTGGCGATGACAGGCGATGGCGTTAACGATGCCCCATCATTGAAAAAGGCTGACACTGGAATTGCTGTCGAGGGCGCCTCGGATGCTGCTCGCTCAGCAGCTGATATTGTTTTCCTAGCCCCAGGGCTTTCAGCCATCATTGATGCGCTCAAGACGTCGCGCCAGATCTTCCACCGAATGTATGCCTATGTTGTCTACCGCATCGCCCTATCACTCCATCTCGAGATCTTCCTAGGGTTGTGGATTGCCATCCTCAATCAAAGCTTGAATCTGCAGTTGGTTGTCTTCATCGCCATCTTTGCCGACATCGCCACGCTAGCAATAGCCTACGATAATGCTCCCTACTCCAAGACTCCTGTCAAGTGGAACCTGCCAAAGTTGTGGGGCATGTCAGTACTCCTAGGAATTGTTCTCGCAATCGGCACTTGGATCACTCTCACAACTATGTTTGCTGGTGGTGAGAATGGTGGTATTGTGCAGAACTTCGGGCGTCGTGACGAAGTCTTGTTTCTGGAGATTTCTCTAACTGAAAATTGGCTCATTTTCATCACCCGCGCTAGTGGGCCGTTCTGGTCGTCAATTCCTTCATGGCAGTTGACGGGCGCCATTCTTCTAGTCGATATCGTTGCCACCTTTTTCTGTCTGTTTGGGTGGTTTGTTGGTGGACAAACGTCGATTGTTGCTGTCGTTCGAATCTGGATATTTTCGTTCGGGGTTTTCTGCGTGCTCGGCGGCTTATACTACCTTCTGCAGGGCTCATCCGGGTTCGACAATTTCATGCATGGCAAGAGCTTCCGAGGCAACCAGAAGCAACGTTCTTTGGAAGATTTTGGTGAGTATTATACAGTATCTATTTACATCTTCCAAGCTGATGCGAGATTAGTGGTCTCTTTGCAACGAGTCTCAACACAGCACGAGAAAAGCTCATAAACACGCAAGAATATACGTGAATCGTTGTCGGGGCGGGACTAACAGCAAGGAAAGAGGCGTTGGCGTATCATATTTAATTTTATTAAGACCAACACCACGCAACCATGTCGAAATCCTTCATTCAGACAACACTTTTCATATACCCATTATTCCTTTGTACTTAATCGACCGATGTGGTGCCGACGTGTGGGTATTGTATGAGCATATTGCAGAAATCCAGTTTTGTTCGCGGAAATGTTCATCTGATCCTTGTGCGGATTGTTCGCTATCGGATGCATCTGTATACTTGGGCACCTAGTCTGTAAATTGTCAGTTCTCCTTTTTCCTCTGCCAATTTAATTTGAACCCTACGTCTTTAACGGCTTTTGTCTTTCCTTAGTGCTATCCTGCTTGGATATTATTGCTTTATTGTTCAAAATGTCGAGAGAAAAGCCAATTATTAATAAGTGCGTCTTATGTAATTGGACGACAAATTCGACAAGGCATATACCTATTTCCAATATAAGGGTTCACCAAACCTGTTATAACAACATGCGCTAGAACAAAGCAACCTTGCGTCCTAAAATATCAAAGCTGCCGACTTGGCCCGATGGGACTCCTGTCATAGTCCATTTCGTCTTCCCCCAACTTCTCCAGTTCATATTCCTCATTATCCTGGCGCTGTCGAAATGATTCGACATCCACTTCGGTTGTCTGCGTGATTTCGATTTTCGTACTGTGAACCCCATGACCAAGATGCGTGGGTACAGAGTTCACGTGTTCGATGGAATCCGAGTCGCGTTTGCATCCCTGTTTCTTTCGGAGGTGGGTAAAGAAGCGGCAGGGAGGCTTTTCGGGAGATCGCGATAATGGCCCCCCAACAATCAAAGTCTGATTCCCCTCAGCCCGAGTTATTCTTCCATTACCATCGTCATCGCAATTATTATTATCATTATTTCTACTTAGCTTTCTTCCTGCACTGTGTGGTTCTGACATTTCGCTACGTTGACGGACCGACGAATTCAGGAGACGGGGTAAGTAGCGATCAACAAGGGGACGTAAAGTTGGGGCATTGGAAGCGATCTAGTTTTTTTCCAATTTATTAGTTTGGGTTTTCCACTTTTATTCTTGTCCCGTTCTGACCCTCCCTATTTCAATCGCAAACCCATGAACTTACTAGGCCTAACCCAATTTCAGCGCTGGCCGTTATGCTAACCGACCAGTCTTCCCAAGAATCATCATTATAGGTGGAAATCACGGCCTGGTAGATATAATACGTTCGTGCTGCGCCAGCAATATTCACAAGGATTCCTAGCCCGAATATCGATATTATAGCGGCCTTCCGCCGCATGGGCAGCCGCAGTCGCGAAATCAACGAGATGGGAATCAGCGTTGTGAGCAGATCCGTAACTGTATTCACGATGCTAACCCCCAGGAGAAAAGCATTTACATCGATGCAGTCGCTAGGTGGATGTGGGGTGAAAATATCCCATAAATCGCTCAGTGGTCTCAGTTGGAAAGATTAGCAATGTACACATGAATATGCATATATATCGTACTCAACTTAATTTCTTCATGTGATACAGGAAGAAGCGTTGTTCACTGGATATGTACGTGATTGCATGCGGAGTACCTACCTGCACTGCAAGAACATTGTGGCCACAGAACCAACTCCGCAGACCAGCACAAACCCGAACCCACAATCAACGATACCGGCGTAGCAACTGAACCCGCCTTTTCTTACAGTTCTCAAGATGCGTCGACAGAACCAGAGTACTGACAATTTAGTGAGTACTGAGGCAAAGGCAAAAGTGATCTGAAAACATAGATCCAATTTCACCGTCCCAGGAAGCTTAGATATGGGGATATCCCATATATGCCGGTCCCAGCCGTATTCCGTCGCCCCAATCGATATAACAATCCACATACCCAAAGCAGAAAACTATACGGCGAAAGCCAAAGAACAGAATGGTTAGTATTGTTTCTATCATTTCTGTTTCTGTTATTAACAGATTGACTTGGCTAGGTCAAAAAGCATGGTAGCGAGCTATACCGATGCGAACATAATAAAGAAGTCATCCGCTCCGAACGAATGGATGATAATCAACCTCGTATAGATACGCAGAGCTGTCATCAGGATTTGCAGCACGCCAAAGATGCAGCTCGCCACGAGGGCCCCATGTCCTCGTGTGACCGGGTCGACATAATTGGGCTCCGGCCATGGCCACCCATCCGGCAGAGATGGATCCTGGGACATGAGATAGAGCAGTATTGAAGTGGCTGCACTAAAGCCGACAAGTTGGATCGATAGGATCTATATATGGAACTATGATAATAATCAGACCAACCCAATCCCGTGTAAAACTCCAGGATACATACATGAGATATCGATGAAACAAGGGTACACAGAGACATGCTAATCCCTGACCGCCATCCTGGGAGCGTGCAAATATATATCAAAAAATTCTGTGCAAGTGACTGGCGCCCATATAGCACTTACACCATTAGGTATCTTGTATATGCTATGAACAAGTATACTTGCGTATCGAAGGAGAAGTCCAGCTGAAAGGTAATGACGCCACATCCACAGAAGAACCGTCTCAGGGGTACCGTAAGGGAGTAAGTGAGGATACTGAAAAGAAGGGAAATAAATCTAGAAAGGAACAGCTCTTCTAGACTTAATCGGTAACTTAGAACCATTACAATAACCTCCCCTATACAGAAGAGGTGTGATGAAGATGTGAAGAGGCACTCACTACTCAGTGGGAACTAGGGAAGCTAAATGGATAAGAAAGAACAAAACATGGGAGATTTAGACCGAGACGGCTTCCAGCCTCATTTACCGAAGCTTTGGATGACGAATTCCAGTGGTACGGGCCAGCTTTGCTGAAGATTGGACATTGCTTCAAATTTGTTTTTTTTAGCTCAGTTAATAAAATACAGATATCAATGCACTCAGCCTCCAAGTTGGTGATTTGAGTAGTGGGAATAAAAGAGGCCTAGGCTTATTATATCATACATTGCTCCATTTTGTATGATACTTTACTGTTATCTGTACCCATGCCATTTAAGCGCGCTTATAGTTGCTGGTGGCGGCTTTGTGGCGTTATTGATCGGTACCGGCTAGTCGGTATATAATTAATAATATATACCAGTACTGCTACTGAAATGAAAAGACAGCGTCACCGCCTACAGTTGCCAACACTTATCGCCTATACTCGGTACAGCAAACTGAAAATTAAACCGGACAGAGGTAGGCGGTGAGGTTTTCACCTCGACACCAGACCTGATACAGCGCATTAACTTACAACATGGGGGAGATAAATGGGGTATTGCTGTATAAGCCTGGCCAGAACTTTGCTGGCCTGTTCTTATTTGGATGCTAATAATGTTATATTTCAGCAATCGTACAATCTTCGGCATTCGCCCTGTTTGACGCTCAGGAGCCCGTGACGCACTAATACCGTTCCAGTACCCTACCAGTTAGGTCACTGAAATTTGCATGCAAATCTGTTTAAACTTTAATTATACTGTATAATCCGTACATAGGGACCTCTCCGTCTCCAATTTTTACTAAAAAAAAAGGTGAAGTAGGTTTATTAGCGAACACATCTCAATTCAGTTTCAATGAAAATGGGTGGGTCCTTGGTGGGTCCTTGATGGGGGGCCAAGCTTTGAAGGCTGCAGGTCAGTGCCGACCCACTTTTGTTTTGGAACACTTGCAGAGCTTGAAATGAAATCTGGCCGAAATAGGTCCAGCCATGAGACTAAAAGAAAATACATCAACTCATTCTTCCCCGTCACCAGCAGTGTCAATATATCATTCCTGCGTAGCTCATTAGATAACGCAACCGCTAAATCTCCCATGAGTCGCGAAATATTTTTGCGATGTACTTGGAATTGTAATAAATAAAATAACACTCAAGTACTGGATTTAGGGACTCCAGACACTATTATGGGAGAGCCAACCTGAATAGAGAGGCTCCAGCTGACTAGGAATCTAGACTATATTTAAGCTGATTGGGGAATCTACAAATCGTTCATTGATGTGGAGGAATCCAATCCCTGGCAGTAGTTCAGAATGCTACCAGTTTGAGGGTTGTTCAAAGCATTCATTCTAATCGCGAGATGTGATCCAAGGCATGCATAGTCTCATATATAGAGTTGAGCATTCTGCAGCTGCCCACAAGACGCCACAATACGCAGAAGTATGTGGTACAATTGAGGCTAGTATGGTACGCCTGAAATCTAAAGCTATGAGAGGACTCGGGATGTAGCACTTCGTACTGGGGTACTCAGCTCAGTGTGACATTTCGGATTGGAGTGTTGTAGCCAGCCAAGTCGTAACCCAAGTGGCTATCCAGGGTAATCTGCATGATCACTCCAAAGTGGTAAAAATGGAAAAGCAGGTAAGCCATCCCCGCCTGTCATCAATTAGCGTCATACCTACAATCTAGTTCTCAGTTTCGCCGTTTGGGATAGCACAGTCTAGTAGTGTATATATTTCTCTCTTATGAAAGGGACCCAACAATTAAATCTTAAACCTAAGCAGGCATAAACTATATCTTTTTTCTCAAACTTCAATGGCACTCAAACTAGTTAGATTTTGAAGTGTCATTCTGCCGATATTATTGACGACCATTTTTGTAGGTTCGGATCAAGTACGCATAATGCATACATTATCTAATTTACTACTAAGATTGGTTTGCTAACCCTTTCTATTTCCTCTTTAGTTCTTTTGACCGACCATCATACTATTTGAATATTAGTATAGAGTTGAGAAAATCCTTGTCGCAGCCATACTTGTTTAATTACGGGTGAATCACTAATAATAGCAACGATTAATTACATGTAAGCACTGCGGAAAAAGTCCGACGCAACTAGTATGCAAATAATCTATCATTATGGGGTATCACCACACATCATCCTCTAAACTGTCTAGGCATGTCGATCAATCAAGGAAAGGAAAGAAAATCGACCAGGCAGATTTGCCTGAGGAATTGCTGGAGGCTCTGTGGCTCGGACCACTCTCTCTTGAACAAGGACTTTTAGACAAAATTTTTTTTTGTTCTATTTACCACCACGTCATATCAAATCCGGTGAAGTAGCTGCCCTTCCACGTAGCTGAATAATCCTTCAATAATCCAAGCCCGGGCCGCTAGCAATACAAAACATACAATCCGTTGCGCTGCCCATGTAGAGCTTTGCTCCTAATCCCAAGCTCCATGGAGAGTTATAGTTAAACAATGGCTATGCAGATTACTAGTATTTATGGCAGTCATGGTTAAAATGAGGGTCAAAGGATAAAGGGGTTCGGGGATTGTTGGTATTCAGTCGGTAATTACATGCCAAACATTAATCCGACCCGTTTTTGCCCAAGGCAGAGTCATGGTTCTTAAAGTTTGAAGCTTAACCTGTTACTGGCAATGTTTTGTCTCACTGGGGGATGAAGCTGTTACACAACCTATCTCCATTATGTGGCTTGCTCTCACTTTTCCTCAAGAGCTCCTACAATGGTTCGGGTTAGTGGCATTGTAGTATTCTTAGGTAAGCTAATAAGTAGCCGCAATTAGCCGACGCAAGTCGAGCCGATGATATATACCAATAATAGCGTGATCAGACCAACGTAAACTTACCAACTGACAACCAAATTACCAATTCGGCGATCACATAGGCTATGAGAGTATGGTCCATCAAAGGCCAATGGCCACAATAAGAGTTCAGAGATTACAATTCAAATGCCTTATAAGTGTGAAGGGTGTTGAGCCACAAGAGTTAAACTCAGGTTGGCCTTTTGAGCTTTAGGGGATAAGCTCCATAGCATCGCCGTCCGGAGGCTGACTAGGGTAAATACCCTTGCGCCAGCGGCGAAGAAGGGACTTGAGACTTCACTCTAGACGAGACTAATGAAAGCTTAGGCTCACCTCAACGCAATCAACTTCGTATGCGTAAGTTACCTAATAATTAGTTAACCTGATTTGCTGGGGATTCGATCACCATTATCAAGAAGGGTACCTAGCTGGCTTGGTATACTAACTTAGAATCTTCCCTGATAGCTAACTCAATTAATAGGCGAATTTGGACGCCATATGCTACGAAGGAATCATTGATTAAAGAACATTAGAACTAAATATAATTGAGGGATTATTGCGGTAGAAGAGTTGAGGGATTAAATGGTCGGACGGAGCAACTGACCAGTCTACTAAATAGTTGTTGTGTGGAAACAAATGGCGATGATCTAAATTAAACTAGTAGACTGATCAGTTGCTCCGTCTGATCGCTTCCCCCCTCAACTCTTCTATGAGCAAGTTGCCACTGTTAATACATTGTATAAACCACTTCTGCGCCTGAGAAGCGGGATGCTATCACCGTACAAGAGGGTATATTTGAGAAAAAAGAATAATGTGAATACACCGCGTCAACTATCAAATATGGAAGGTTGCCAGCTCGTGCAATAATAGCCACAAGGCGACCAATTAAGTATGCCTTCTAGACATCCCTGCATGCAGTAGCCGGTTGAGGTCAGAAAGACCCCTTATTTTAAGATGTCTTCTACTACGCCACCGTCATGCGAAGGAAATGCAAAAAATTCAGACGAAAGGGAAAGAAAAGAGAAATCTGCCACCAGAAAATACGAGCCGCCGTATCATTGCTACACATGGTAGTATCATAAGATTCATAAGATATCTAACTTAAAAGTAAGCTCTAAAAAATCTTCCTGCCAGGTGCATTTGTTCAGCACAATCTTTCAAATCAAACCACTTGATTTCTCAATTACAACATCTATTAACTCGCTAAATAGTCCCAGCAAGCCATTTTTAGATTATATTTGAATTTTTAAATTTTAATATTAAATATCGAGGGGAAAGTTTAAGGGTCCGGTGATGGAACAAGCACGTTTAGACGTCATACAATCACTAGTATATCATCGGGATCTTTGGGAGCATCAGCTGGCGAGATATGGGGTAGAGTCTAGATCTTTCTCTTTTAGTGCTCACGGGGCGGGGACCCAGACCGGCCAATCTTTCGATTTTCCCCTTACCCACTAATGTCATGATTCGATTGACATATTGCATAAGTTCTAGCTATCCGTGTCGGGACGAGCGGGACCGGATAATACAACGAAAGCACGAAGGCATAGAATAGCGGCAGAAACCATGAATTAGAATCGACGGTGAGTAGCATATGTATCATGTTGAAGAGCGTGGAGTCGGGAGAGTACACTCATGATACAGAATAGATTAGGGAACCATAAGTCGAGGAATTGATAAGGACACAACGCTTTGGCTAAGGACACAACATGCTAACCCGCTTATAGATAACACATACATAGCCTAAACATACAAATTTACGGGTATTGTAATGATACCCCACCACCCGTAATGCCAAGGTAATAATAATTG
>JAHQZX020000118.1:0-122964 GCA_019804575.2 Pseudotulostoma volvatum | reverse complement strand
CGGAAACAGTCAGCATGTTCTTATTGGACATTTTTGAAAGAATTATAAACTTATAAACAAATAGCTATTACTGGCTGGCAACTAATGAGCCATATCTAGCCGATCATTTATTTGGTGGCTCAGGGCTTGAGCCCTACTATTGCACATTCCCACTTTAGTATTTCGCTTCTCCAAGTTTAAATCTCTGTACTAGAATCTTTGGTAGATAGCTAGCTACAATAAACAAGATTTGGTTGTATTTTCTCATAATCCCTTAACCGTCGGTACCTACAAATATCCTAGCTAATGGATCTCGACGACATCAATGACCTCTTACGCGATCTCGATATCGATAGCGATGATGAAGACGATAATCAATCTTCCGCCCAAGCTGGAGCCAGCGACAGTGATAATGGCATAACAGCCTCATTATTGATGGTACTGAATATGTGCGGGCGAAAAACGTAGCACGAAACAATAATGGAACTGGCGGGAAGAAATCAAGAGGGTGGAAGCTTGGGATCGAGTTAAAGAGAATTGAGGATGGGGCAAAATGCTGGCAACGCTTGGTCTGCAAGCGCACGGAGCAGAAGTCAACCATATATGTGGCAAAAGCGACAAGCACTCCTTTCCGTCACCTCAAGAATGAACATGGAATAGTCGAAAAAGACAAAGCATTTTGTCAGTCTAGAGCAAAAGGAGCACTCCAGCACAGAACCTTCTGAAAATTCCCAATCGCTAGCAGCTTCATTTCGCAACCGGCCGGCCATCTGTTTAGTAGAAAATTAGTAGATGAACTCCATCTCCTTTTCCCCCAATGGGTGATTTGCTGTCACCTGGCTCTAACAATGGTGGAAAATCGGTTTTTTTTGTCTTTTATTCGTTTAATCAACCGCACCGTGCTAGACTATCTCCCTAAGTCTAGCGATACCCTTCGGAAGTGGGTACTTAGCGAGTACCAGCGACAGAAAAATATCAGGAAAGATATTATCCGGAAGTCGCAAAGCCGGATTACAATTTCCTTTGATACTTGGACGGCGCCCTTTGCTAAAAAACATATAATCAGTCTGATCGCCCACTTTGTTGATGAGAGTTGGGAACGGCGGCATCTTCAACTTAGTATGAGCCGCCTATTCGGTGACCATAGCGGAGCAAACGTTGCCGCTCATATCGTACCGATCCTCCGCGAGTGGGAAATCGACGGTCGGATAAATTTCTTCATAACGGATAATGAAGCAACTAACGGCACAGCCATTGACCACATCTTAAGCAACATTAACCCGAATTACAAAAAGGCGGACCGATCTAAGCGCTGGATAAGGTGTCTTGCTCACACTCTTAATCTTGTTGTGCAAGCCTTTTTACATAGTGAAAATCCGGAAACATTCGCACTCGCAGTCGAGGGAGCTGAGCTAAAAGGTGATATGGAAGAGCTGAGGCGAATTTGGCGAGGACGTAGTTTCATTGGAAAGCTCACAAATATCATCTGCTCGATTCGGAGAAGCCCAAATGTTTGAACGGATTAAGGTTGGTGGATCGGGTAATGTTGAATGGCTAGCGGCGAGGATGAACGGCAGCTCGAGGTAAGAGATTTACGTGAACGTTCGTCTCGTTTATCTTATCTTTATCTGCTAACTTTAGTCCCTCTAGCTCCTTGCCAACAATAAAACCCGCTGGAACTCAACCCTATTAATGCTAATACGTGCCGAGCAATGTCGAGCGCACCTCCAAGCCTATTGCGGTGATTGGCTTCCTGAGGAGGAGTTGGACGAGGATGACTATGACTTGTGAGAAGATATCTTGTCGCCTGAAGAATGCAAAGGTGTAAGGTTATCGCAGTATTGAAGCCTCTTTTACACTACACCAAACTATCCGAACGACGGGATGTTGGTCTACAGGATTGAGTCCCTATTGCCGACATGCTTATCTCACACTTTTATGAGGCCAGTCAGCGGTTTAAATCGATGGCTAATAAGAGCCCAGTTTACGAATGGCTTCATATTTGCTATGAGACAGCCTGGACAAGCTTAACGAATACTACAAGCTTGTAGACACTTCACCTGCCTACTATACCGCGATGGTCATGGATCCCAGTCTTAAATATGAGTGGCTTGAACAAAGGTGGATCGAACTACCGAAGTGCAACTGGATTCCTGGAGTGAAGAGCATAGTTGGTAAGCGGTGGAAGCTACAGGAGAAGGCATGGCAAAACCAGCCCCGAGAAGGGTCTATGCTACAGCAGGCACTGGTCGCGCTACCAAAGCGCCAGGACCATTATGACCGCTTTGATGAGAACGAGCACAAACGCATCTCTTATGCAATCAAGTTCCAAGCCAACACATTTGCGCAATACTGTGTTGGAGATGCCATCGAAGGCTTTGAGTTTCATGATTGGCGAGAGCGGGAAAAAAAAGAGCCTCTCTTAGTCTGTTTTGCTTTGGACCCTGTGCTTCCAATTTCAATATCTGAATGTGAACGCTCGTTCAGCAGTGCCAAGTTCACCTTGAATCCGCTTCGGTCTTGCATGGAAGTCGGATTTTTTTAAGGCGCTTGAGACACTGCGGGCGTGGTTTCTGCACGATGACCAAGAAAAAGGCATGACAAACGCGGAGAAGCGACAGGCGGAGGAGCTTGAGGTAATCTCTAAAATCTTCGAAACTGACGAAGGGAGCTCAAATATGTAGCGTCATTGTTTTTATTTATTAGGGTCAGCATCTGTTAGTACTGCTGTAATAATTAAAGCTCTAAAGCCTTTTGGCTATGATGGATCCGCTCACGCTGGGTCTTTTCCTCACAGAGAATGTCAAACTGTCTAAAAACTGAGTATTGGATTCATGGACAGCCCTAGTATATAATATATGTACTAACTATAGCCGCTTGCTGCTGCACGCCGGTGAAATCCGGCGGCCCGGGATTTCCCAAGAGCGCCATCTCGTCGGCTTCAATGAGGTTAGAGTATCTAGGCACCATATACTATTCATACGGTTCCGCCTGCTATGGAAATTTGTAGCGTTTTATGTGGAGAAATGTGTTAAAATTCAAAATTGAGATCAAGCCGGTCGAGCCGGCTTGACTTATTAGGAGCCCTGGCACTGCGTACGGTCCCTTCTTCAACTTTTTTGCGATATTAACCTTAGTTAAGTTTAAGCCTCTGCAAGTTATTTACGGAATGCTGATGGATAGCTCATCCCCGGACATCTATTCATCACATGCCGAATTTTTTTCTTCGGACACTGGCTATAGCCATCGATTACGGCAATTGAGCTCTTTCGGAAGTGACTTGATAGTAACTACGTGTATCCGTGCCGGGGCAGCAGCTGGTATCCTGACATTTTGTATGGGATTTAACGAAAATACTGAGCATAAGGGAGGAAGGAGAAAAGCCCAACAGCACAAGGTGTTGCAGGCTCTTGATAATGAAAATATGCTAGCGTAATGGCCCTTTGCGACATTCCGTCTATTAGAGGATTCCTACCATCACCTTACAAATAGTAATGTGTTAATACGATACATTAGCGAGAACTTCCACGTTACTAGTAATCATCTAATGCCCTATTCCACCATGATAAAACCAATATGAGCTGCAACCCGTCCGTTAGGATACTACCATATACATGCCAGTACCGATCCGGTGGACTAGACCTGGAACCCTGTTTACGAGCTTGCTCTTTGGCCCTCCTCCGAGCCTCTTTCAACCCTCATCGAATCTTCTTCGTCAAGTTCTCTCCATCAGGTCCTGTCGAGTCGCCTCCTTTATTGAATCTCCACGTATATCAAGTCTTCACCTCCACTGAGTTGTCTCTACCGACAGAGAGACTCAAGATAGGAGCACGCATTTACAATCTACAATTGGCTACCCGCGAGTCCTACAATATGATATAGGTTATTATTATGGGGATACAACACTCCAATCCCTGAAGAATCGTAGCCTCTTTCTGGCAACGGCAGGTCAATTAGTACTACATGATCGACCTCAAGTCTCAAAAAAGTATTAACGGAGGAGTGCTTGGAAGAGCACCAACTAGGCAGGTACCCAATGGCAAAGAATCCAGCCTACACGTGACATACATTCGCACTAAATCGCTACCATCTAGTAGTCATGTAAATCGTGGTATATAAACTACCTCCCGGTAAGTATGTAGTCCAATAATCAGGTAGGTGGTAACTTTCAGGCTGATGGGGCTCGACATCTTATCGGTAAGGATATATGGTAGTATGACAGACATTGTCAGGCAACAAGAAATCAGTCGATAAGACTGTAGGATAAAAAGAGTAATGATCGTGTACCCATAGGGATGTGCATGTATATATATCGTACATATATGCTTCGAGAAACTAGTTCAACTAGAGTTTGCTAGAAATAGCTGAAAAGAAGGAGACACCCGTCTAATGAAGCGAAAGGAATTTCCCGAACCTCGGAAGGTCAAGCACGCACCAGGGCAATCAATTGCTATGTATAGGCGACTCATCCCCTTCCTCGTCGGAAGGGGATTCTGCGAGACCAGTGTCCTCCGTACGCTCTGGTGCCCCAACAAAAGCAGCGACCTTCTGATCTTGTATCTGCGCTTGGAGTTTGGCCCATTCCTTCCAGCGCTCGTATTCCTGGTTTTCAAGCTCCATACCAACCTCCAACATCCTAGGGCCAAAAGCAGCTCCAGTCGCTTCCGCCTCTTCAGCAGCCACTCGTCGTTCAATATCCTCCCGTAGACGAAGCCGGTAGAACTCACGACGCGCGATATCATAAGCGGTGCTTTTGGTAATATCCGGTATGTGGTTGAGAAGATAAAGCTGCCGTTGCACAACACTGATGGACAGGGGGAAGGTCAGAGCTTGAGCAGCCGAAGCGACGAGTCGGATGAAAATGGTGGACATACCTCTCTCCATCTAGCCGCTTTCCCGGCTGTTGTAACCGGCTCCAGTTATGCTTTTCGTGATCTTTGCCGGTACGCTCCAGGACGATTCGCGGTCGGGCCAGCTCCCAAGGATGATCTTGGAAGAACTCTTTTCGCAGTTGATCTTCTTCATACCGAACTGCAACGGGCTGAAAGAGACGACTAGGCTTTCTGTGTCTTGCCTTGGGTTTCTCTTCGATCTCAAGGACGATCTGGGGTTGGGATGATCCGGGCTGAGTTTTCACTCGGTGTCTGACAAGTTGGTGTTGTATCGGCTGGTTACGGACCAGGACCTGGGCGGGTGGGATGTCCGCCACGACGTTAGCCCATTGAGGAAATTTCGAGATCTTTCCATTAGCCTTTTGCCTTAAAGCCGTCTGTCGAACCCGTAGGGCAGTGACATTATACTTGCCCATGGCGAGGCAACTGGTACTCTTCCGTAGTGATCCCCCCAAATGAGTTTCAGAAAGAAGATCGTGAGCAAGATTGAGGATTGCTAGTGGAAAACCTGGTTAGATTCAGTTGGGAGTTGTCAGATAGGGAAGATTTCATGTATAAATAATGCGAGCTCCTATCATGGTTAGTTTAGCAGTAGGTAGCTAAAAGTTACTATGAGATCAACGATGTGCGGCTCCAGCAGAGGCTAGAGCCAATCCCAGCTCATCAGGCAGAGGTCTAAGCAGACTCCACATAGCCAGCTGAGAAGTTCTCTGCGGGGAGTCAAAGAAGAAGCTCCGGCATTCTTCAAAGTTACCTCAAATACGCCACTTCGCATGCGTGACTGATTCGATACCGTATCACCATGCCCGCTCCCCCATGTCCCATATCGATACCTCCGAAGGCTCGACCTGTATCCTACCTCCCTCCAAGCAACTCCGGGATTCGTGTCTTGCTTCAGGGTCCCCTCCAATGCCTAGTTGCGAAAGATCCTCTCGCCGCCCACCAAGTGCAAGACTGCGGTACCGCTGTCGTCCGACTATCGTGTCGATAGCGGATACTTTTGTTAGGTCGCTCGTGATTGCTGGCTTTTGCCACAAGCATTCTTCTCGAGGCACAAATAATTCCGTCGCATTCAGGCCCATCTTGGAAAAGGATCCATGTCAGCGCGTCAATCGCCTTGCGGGTCATAAGCGATCCCTTTCCATAAAGCATGCCGATTTCTATTCTAGGTCACCACCTCAGCCTATTAGTGGACAATCTTCCATACCACCACGAATGTACTCTACAGTAGCCGTGCCGGACATGGTTGGCAGCATCAAGAAATGTTGCCGGGACGATTCTCATTTTGTGGAAGGTGAAGGTAGCACAGTCATAGATGTGGACGGTTATGTTCCTTCGCTAGATAATCATATAGTGCCGACAGAGCGTGGGCGGGAGTCTTCAAAAGAACGCCTTAACTCCCTTGCGAGAAGAAAAAACATACTCTTACCAGAAGCCTCCCAACGCGGGAATCATGACCACCTATTTTTGGCTACTTCGAGAGTTGAAATTTTTCGACACCGCCAAGGGCCCGGCCATACCAAAGAGGAACCCAAGGTCGTATCCGAATCTTTTAGCAATGCTACTAGCATAGGAGCTAATGGGAGAAAGGCTATGGATATGATAATAAAAGACCTAAACGGCGGAATGACTACATCAAATATAGCTTCTTCCCGTGACACATCACACAGCGAGCCCGAGAACCCGCTGATTGAACGGTTCTTGGCCGCGTTATTCGATCAAAGCAAATCTAACCAATATGTCTTCAGGCTCTACCGGGAGCTCCCATCACCTGGAGTCGCTCAACTATCGAAGCACTCGCGGGGGGTGCTGCTACGCCGTTTTGCAAATCCCCGAGATCGACGTTGGACTGATGCCCGCCGCTACCTCGCATTAGTAGAAGATATGAATGAAGCTGGCTTCCCTATGTCGCGCTCATTGTGGACCTCTGCCATCCGATTTGCAGGGCGTGCTACGGGCCGGGTATTTAGATCAGACCTCAGGAGAGCAATCGGCGTATGGCATCGAATGGAACGCTTCGCTGGGATAAAATCTGATAGCGTCGTGTTCAATATTCTTTTTGATCTTGCCGTTAAGGCCGGCCAGTACATGGTTGCTAATCGCTTTATGGAGGAGATGAAGGACCGTGGGATTGATTTCTCCCGTTGCGGTAAGGTTTCCATGATCTTTCAGAGTGGGATCAGGAAAGATGTCGATGGTATCCGACAGGCATTCAATGAATTCGTCAATTCCGGAGAAATCGTCGATACTGTGGTTTTAAACTGCCTACTTACTTCTTTCTTGCGAGCTGGGAAACTAGACACCGCAGAGAAATTATATGATCGTATGATGGCAGCTCAGAAGGAATTAGAGAAGCAATTTCCTGATGGAACCGAACCTATGCTCTACCATCCAACCCTATCGTCCAACTTCACTGTATATCGAAGTAGAAGCAAAAGACTGAATCGAATCCTCAAAAGGTCGGCGTCTCTCAAGGACCGGTCTCCCGAAGAGCATCGGGCCTTGCAATCTGCATTGCCGCTAACACCGGATACGAGAACATTTCACATCCTCCTCTCACATCACGCACATCAAACCGGGGATCTGTATCAATTCATGGCGGTGCTGAGAGATATGGAGAAAACGTACTCTGTTCCTCCTCGCGCCATGGTTTTTTTGTTTTTGTTCGAAGGGTTTGCCAATCATGGTCGGAGAAATAAACAATGGACTTCGGAAAGATTAAAGGATGCCTGGAACTCATTTCGCCGCGCCTTGTACGATTCTAAAGAAAAGTTCAATGATCGTTACTATTTTCGGCGTGAGAAGCTTGGATGGGAAAATCCCCTTGCAAAGCCTACGGAAGCGAGAGTGGAACCTACAGCAGGGGACATATACATGCCACTGCCATCCCATAGTGCTAAAGGGATCCAGTGTACAGGAAAGGGGGCAAATTCCGGGAACCCAGACGGAGGAACAGAGGAAGAAGACGAACAGGAAGAGGAATGGAATGACGATGATGATATCGGCGAGGATATGGGTATGCTCAACAATTCATCACGCAACCTTGCCTCTCCGCATGAGCTTAATGATATTGAACAGTATGTCGAGAACGGCGTCTTCCTAGGTCGCAAGATGATCATCGCCATCCTGCGTGCCTTTGGGGCCTGCTGCAAGCCCAAAGATGTCCTAGATGTTTGGATGCAAATCGAGCGCATCTGGCAGAGCAAAAAGCGAAAATTCTCAGACGTCCTTGCGATCAAGGAAGAGTTAGAGAAGCAGTTGTCTCAACATAGAAAGGCTTAATGATTCCTTATTTATTTTATGTCTAATATCTCACTCTAACACATTAGTATGTACAATACAGTGAGCTCCGAAGTAGATATGTACATGGTATTTATTTGGGCTTACAGTTAAACGTGGTTTCGGGCTTGCCAGGCTTTTTTGCTCGGCTGTCCTGAGCTTTTTCTAGCCACGCCATGGCTAGAAATAAAAAGTCCTGACCACGCTCAACTCTCGCTTATTAAAATACAATGCACCATAATACACACCCCCAATTCCTCACCAACGATACTCGAGCATCCAAGTACTACTCTACATTTCCATCTTCAACAGTGTCCTCATGGTGGTCCTTTATCATGAAACTCGAGATACCATTCATTGATAAGCTTAGTATGGCTGGTAGTGCCGGCCTAGATTGCGCGCCGGGTAAATAGTAATTATTAATCCACGTCAATAAGTCAATAACATCAAGGAATACCCTTCTAAGCAGTAGGAAGATTTAAGCATTATGTTCTCAGCTTGGCAATGTGGTACTAGTTACAGCCGTATACAGTGTTTTACGTTACGGCCCTCTTAGAAGTTGGAGCGTGGTTAGAGATTTTAAGTGAGAACCCCGTAACCACGCCGAGCTGCAATCCCTATTTAAAGTACTGTAAATGCGATTGCTTGGCTTCTATCCTTCTGGCCGAACAGTAGATTCCATAGGTAATAGTAACCGTAGAGATAGATATTCGCGTTGTTGCTTTGTCATGATGAGCCTGAGCATATAGGTAGTCATTAATTATGAGGTTACTCAAATTGTTCATCGTAGATGCTGTTGTAACCTCCGAGTCGGCTTCCTTACCCACCCTCGAACGCTGATTCCCGTCCGATGCTGTATGATCTCCCCGTAGCATTTCTAGAAGTTTTGAATCATCCTAACCGGATCCGGAAGTCGTAATGAGTTGGATCGCCTGAGATTCATTATGAAGCCGACCTCGATCACAATAGCGACTGGGGTAGAATTGTCTCAGCGTTATGGTTGTTGATCTATTAACTGCACTTGTCGGATCTTGATGTGATCACACCCAAAAATTTGATAGGCACCTAACAAGATTGATTATATAGTTACATAGAAGGGAGCAGTTACAGTCCTGTTAGACTCTCGCGCGGCTATAGAGAGGGTTCGGCACCGGGGGATAGGCCCAGGCCAATGTTTAGCGCTACGAGCCCATGAAGCAGCAGAGGCCCTCGAGGGTCAAGGGCGGAAGGTCATGGTTCAGTGGGTCCGGAGGGTAATGAGAAAGCCGACCAAGCAAGCGAAAAAAGCAGCGGCTAAGCCGCCACGAGGGGAGTTGAGCTACGCCCGCAGAGCCCGGACAGCGGCAGTTGCAAGGAAAAAGAAATTTGAATGGTCAAAGAAGGCAAGACTGAGATGGGGAGACAAGCCGGTGTCTGTCATAGCCGAAAGGCTAGTTACAGACGATAATCTTGATTAAATAATAATAATAATAATAGTTACATAGCATAGTTACTAATCTCGATTAGCGTCAGGGGCTAAGACTAGCGCGAGCACCGCCACAGCCAGCGCGCATCATACGGATCATGTAACCTTTGAACTTGAATCGATCGTTGATACAAGATGAGAAACATCGACTCTTTGTACAACAACTCTCTAATACAGCTCTTCGATCACATATCATTTCATAGTAAGTCGTGGTACACCCTGCCAAGACGAATCTGTGAACATATGGCTGAAAGAACCAGCTGGTGAGATAGGATACTCTCCCAAAGCATTGTATATCTAACTCCACCTGGGATAACTACCATAGAATACCTGTACTAATTGATATAGCACTGAATGAAATCACAAGTTATCGTCTGGTACTAGTAGTAGCGTTGAGGCTACCTGATACTACTAGCCTTGTGATTTAATATGGCAGAGCAATATTTAACAGAGGATCTCGAATCTATCCTACACGAGGTCTTTGGCAAGCAGTCTTTCCGGTGAGACCGCTCTTTACGTCCAATTGATTATAGACATCAGGGCTATTTGCATATTGTCTCATCTTAAGTACTCTGCATCTAGCAGCTTCGTTTCACATAACAACGAATTGTGGATTCTCAGGACTTGTGGCTGATATCAGTGTTTGTTGCGCAGCCCGCTTCAAGAGGATATCATCCGTGTCTCGATCGACAGACACGACGTTTACCTCCAAGCAGCAACATCCTTTGGGAAAAGCTTATGCTTCCAATTTCCTGCTGTTCTTGGCGATGGTGGTACGCGTATAGTCTCTTCCTGCTGGTCGCCGATCCCAGGACTCCTTAGCTTACATTTCTCATAGTAACGCTTGTGATATCTCCGCTTCTGGCATTAATGGTCTGTATATATTGAGCTTTTCTTTTTCTTTGATTCGTGGACACTTACTCGCTCCGCCTCTCACCCCCCTTCTTTACATACTATATATCATCATTCTTTGCCTGAACTAACTCAGCTGGACTTTCAGGCGGACCAGGTTGCCGCACTCCAGGAAAAGGGAATACCAGCTGCGACAATCAACTCGACCACTCAATTTCCAGAAAGAAGAGCTATTCTGGATGACCTCCTTTCCGGTAGTCCCGATATCTGTCTCCTCTACGTTACACCAGAGCTATGTCAGACGGACAACTTCCGACAAACCCTACTAACTATCCACGAACAAGGGAAACTGGACCGTATTGCAATTGATGAAGCTCACTGTATTAGTGAATGGGGACACGACTTCCGCCCTGCATACAAAGACTTGTCATGGTTCAGAGAGGCACTAGCCAACCCCCCACCAATCACCGCCGTCACGGCTACGGCAACTCCCCGAATCAGATTAGACATCATCAACTCGCTGGGCCTGAATTGGTCCTCGGTCAAGATGTTCGGCTCGTCATCCGCGCGGCCTAACATCCATTACCAGCTCAGGTACCTAACAGACTACGCGCCAGACTTCACTAAACCGTCGCCTTTCCAGGTTCGGGATCTTTTATCATGGCTTAAATCAGTCCGAAATTGGCGCGAGTTACAATCTAGCTCTGATACAAGTTCGAACATGAACGAGACAGGCCCTAATAATGCTAAATACCCTCCACTAGCCGGCATAATTTATTGCCCCCTTCGCGCAGTTTGCGACAACTTGGCTAGTTCACTCTCCGCATCGGACGATAACATCGTTGCCCTTCCTTACCATGCCGGTCTGTCCCCAGAGGAGCGATCCCGAGTTCAAAACATGTGGACCTCAAAGCAGTCAATTGGGGACGGCCAATCTCGACCATCCTTCTTTATCATTGTAGCAACAAATGCCTTCGGTATGGGCATTGATAGCCCTCATGTGCGCTTCGTCGTTCACTGGGCTCCGCCACGCAGTTTTGAAGGCTTCGTGCAGGAATCCGGACGTGCGGGCCGCGATGGACGTGCCGCCGTTTCTGTTGTTTACTACAATCTTAAAGAACGCGACCGGGTCCGAGAGCGTGTTCAATGGGGCTCAGAGGGCGTTAAAACGAAAGAATCAAACCGGAGAACAAGTGCTGAGAACAGCAAGGCCAAAGCCCGCAGCCGTCAAGCCCGTCTAGAAAGTTTCGATCGGGTCATCAAGTATTGTGAGAACACAACACGATGCAGACACGAGATCATCCGTGAATTGTGTGGAGACTTCGACCTGGTGCAGAAGGAAAGCTCACAGAATCGCCAAAAACGAAGGAAGATAGACCGAGAATCAGATGATATAGAACCAAGTCCTGGGAAGCCAGCCCCTGGAACGGAAGAGAGTCGTTCACGACCAGATTGTTGGAAACGAGAGGAAATGGCCGCCAGCCCAGATGACATACAGCCAAGTCCACCTCATGACTCTGCTTGCGATTATCCTGAGAATCCGGATCTTAAAACGGAGGAGACACAAACATCTCGTCGGAAACGGAAGATAGACCAAAACCTGGATGACATCGAACCAAGTCCACGCCACGGATCCTCCTGCAATCGCCGTGAGAACCCAGCCCTTGGAACGGGGAGCTCTTCGCTGAAGGGGGGCATTAAGCGGAAGAGGGAAGACGACAACATTCCATGCAAATCACCCTGCAACTTCGCATGTGATGTCTGTAAAGAGGGTGAGGCGGCCGTCACAAGTCGGATGGCTGATTTGCGGGCCGCCAGGACGTATTTCCAACGGGACTATGGCGACGATTCGGGGCTGTTCGGGTTAATAGCAGCGATGTATCATCAACCAAGTTACTCTATGGGCGCCTTCTGTTCGTACTGTCCGTAGCCTCGAGGGATTTCACCAGTTTTATTTAATGCTGTCTACAAAACGGATAGATTCATTAATAATATTATACTACATTCGGAAATAAGATCCATGCGTACAAACCGCGTCACAACTAAGCCATACCATGGTTTCTCGATTACAGTTAGGCGTTATACCTAGGTAGGTTAATGAATAATTATGATACGCCACTTAACCCTCCGGCTTGTTGGTGTAGCACTCCGTAGGCAGCGAGTAATGTATATTGGTAGCGGAATGACTATGCCACTCTACATGTACCGGGGCACATTGGTGAAAGGAGCATATGTAGGCTGCGGATAACAACTATCCTCTTTCTAAAACCGACCGTCCGCAGTCAGTACAGCATTTCAAATCAAGTTGTAATCCAACCCTCTATCACAGTTAGTTCGTGAACGAAAAGACTCGATTAATGCTGGATTGTCCATCAGCATGTCAGGCGTTCCGTGTGTTCCATTACTATTAGTTTATCGTTATCGCAGTCCTCTCGGTTTTTTACCCTTTCTCTTGCGCTTCCTCGCTTGATTTTTCTCAAACTCTTTCACCTTTCGCTGAGCATGTACGAGATGCTCTGCGGGCTCCTACGAATCGTATTCTGAAGGCCAACCTGTCCATTTGACTAGGTAGTGCAGAGTGCCGTTGAGTCGTTTCGCATCTCGAATCTCGTACTTCCCATTCAATCATCGCTATCTTCGGGGTCAGGCATAGGGAGGAAGGCATTGTCATCGCCTTTACGGAGGTGATAGTCCTCGAGTAGTTGAACAGAAAAAACGTCGTATACACGCGAATATTCCAACTATGATGCCTAAGCCCATTTCAAATTTAACATAATATGTATATATAAAATGACGGAAAATCACCTGCAGGATGAGAGCCATCACAGATCGAGCGATATTTCCATTGTAGGAGGGTTTGGCGGTGTAGAAAGCTTGTTGGACTCGACGTTAAGGTCATTAGGCTTAATTGCACCGAAGATCGACTCGGGGTTCCAAGGCCAGATACCTGATTTCTTTGAAACGCTTTCCGGAAGGCGGGCCAGAATAACGCAAAAAAAACTCTCTCTTGCCGATAGGTATATGGCCACGCGTGGCCGCTATGTTTTCCTTGGTGTAGCGGTCGAACAGCTCTAGCCATTCAAATCCAAGCCGGTCACTGGTCCAACCTTTGTCAGATGAGGGTATACTCATCAGGTTCGAAGTTCTCAAGCTAGGACGTCTGTAGGTTGCGTGATTTCGCGGAATAGATGATAGCGGGTAGGTCTTCACCACTCACGCATATACAGGCAATGAGTATAATCCACTCTCTATTTCCGTCCTCTCCGGATCCCCTCAATTTTCCGCTGGCATAATGTTGAGAGTCGAATATTATTATCAAATCTATTTTACACCCGATTCAGATCCCTTTTGGGCCTATGCAGGCAGCGCACTCTCTAGTTAGGACAAAACCCACGTCCCGTGGGGGAAAACCTAGGTCCCCTATTATATGCCGGTGTACTGAGGCCAATGGCCTCCGTCCTAAGGAAGTGGCTGTTGATATTTACAAGTTACCTCCGTATTGTAGAGTATAGGAACCTATTCTAGCAGAGTAGAAGACTTTTCGCCTTAGCAGAATATGCAAATGCTCTGTTTATTTACGACGCGAACTGTGGCTTCTTGTTGCGGCCTGAGGCAGATGGTGCGGAGGAAAAGTGGGGGGCGCGTATCAATAGCGCATCCACCGGCCGGTTTTCAGCTACTCGTTGTTGCCTGCCGCGTCGCGCGTTGCTCTGCTTCGGCCTCGTAAACCCTCCCTCGCCTAATTTTGAAGACCTTCTATCGGGTTTGGTGGCCGTGGTAGCTGCCGCCCTCTCCTGGGTTGATACCGGCTCCACTGCTGGCAGATTTCGAAGGCAAATACCCGAACCATTGATGGCGTGGGGAGAGCTCGTTAATATGCTTTACAAGCTCGTCCAACAACTCCGAGCTTATTTTTTCTGTGTCCTGCAACACGTGCAAGTAGGAATTGAACCCTGGGGAGTCATGCGTTGTTAGTGCCCTAGGCACCTGGGCCACCGCAAAGCCTGCATCTTGGCGTGTCCTTACACTTTTATGTTCTATGAATTCCTCATCAGCACCTTTTGCACTGAGGTGGTCTCACACCTCTAGGAGGCAGGATATTCTACAGGCGGGCCCCCATAACTCTACAGTCTTAGGGGTATCCTTCAAGCCCCCAGAGCCAAACGAACAGAGGCTGTCGCGTATCCCTCCTGCCTACGGTTTCTAGCAAATACGACAATAGGATGTCCTCGGGGAGATCAAGGGGAGACAGATAGGGCTAGGAGAAACGATGAGTGGGGTCTAGAGGCCCTGGAAGGAAAGGAAACATAGACGGGGAAGCTAGCCTGCAGAGGTAGCCAAGAGGAAGAGGTAATACATCAAGGAGGAGGGCATTTATGGCCCAAAAGCCCTGCGCAGTGAGGCGGACTGGGGCGAGGAAAAAAGAAAATTGAATGGTCAAAGAAGGGCCAGACTGAGATGGGGAGACAAGCCGGTGGTGGGGTGTCTGTCATAGCCGGAAGGCTGGATACAGACGATAATCTTGATTAAATAATAATAATAATAATAATATCCCTCCTGCTTTCTGACCCAGCGTATAGTTTCTGGGCCTACACCGAAAGCTTCAGTTACTTCTGAAAGGACATTTCCTTTGGTTGAAACATCCCTGGCGTATAGCTATTTTTCCCATTCAGCATTGTCATTCTCATTGGGAAGTCGTGCACTTTAACCACCACTCACCCTCAACTCGTCTGTTCCCAAGGGCTTGGGAAGATTTCTCCTTGTCTGACAACAAATCTTCCGCTGTATTCCCGGCTCTCGGTGTGACTACGATCCAAGTTCGAACGAAGGAAGCCGTCTCAACTTCTTTTCCGAGTGGCAGGGTGCTATTAATCGTCTTTACGGCGTATAGCGGGTGTGCCGACCGAAGGGCCGAGTCTTCTGGCACCCTTATGAATATTCTATTCGATTGGGCCGGCCTCCCGCTTGGCGTAGGCTAGCCATCTCGGTACGGCCATATCATGTTTACATCAGACGGCGTAAGGTGGTACGTTCTAGAGGTGTCAACTTCAAAAAGGAACAGTGATGTTTTCAATGGTATACACACCACCTATCTCTCTTCCCCTACCAGCCGCTCCTAAACTTCCCAAGATTTGGTCAACCCCTAAGGATAGATGTGAATTACGCTGGTGATTGAGAACCCCTAATATACGACTGGTAAGGCCCAGGCCCTTTCTACCACACCAGATTCCACCACGATCCAACCGATGACTCACATGCCTGGAATCATCGGGTATCAATCTCAAAGCCACTTTGAATGATATTGTTTCACCCTCTGTTCAGCAGTCGCCGCATCCTGTCAGCGTATCACGGGATCTGGTTGAATCAGTCGAAAAACCCATCTCGCCATCTACACCTCCGTCTGTCGCTTTGACTGACAATACCGTGGTCTCACATGCATCTCGTCTGTCTACCCGTGTTGATAAAGGAGTCAGGCCACGGTGGCTGGGAGATGACCAAGCGGCCGATATTCAAGGATCGTACGTGACTAGCGCAGCCGGTGGGCGTTTGAGGTCTTTTGGCGTTAAATTATCTAATACTTACAACAAAGAAGCCATTGCTTCACCACAGAGCCAGCAGTGGAAGGCCGCTATGGATGACCAGATCACCAAGCTTGGGTCTTCAGGGTGGCAGTCCTTTGTTGCCTCACCTCACCTTCAACTATTGCGGAGTTCCGCGCTTTAACCGCTGTAGTCAAGGAAGCAATCTAGCTTCGCAAGCTGACTTGCGCTAGGCTCGGAGAAATCAGGGCCAGTGGCTGTGTACTGTGACAGTGCCAATGTACTGGATATTGTTAAAAAAAATCCGGATTCTCCTCATCGACTAATCGGTACTTCTTTGTTTGTGATGCATGTGCTCGTGGCGACATCGAGTTCCGGTGGATGGATCGACGGCTATGCCAGCCTGACAAAGCCACTTGAACGGGCTAAATTCCTGCGGTTTAAGGAATTGATCAACCCGCGTGATCGTGCGCTGGATGGGGCTACCAAGAATAAGATGGATAAGCTGGACACTGCAGACGGATTTGCGGATGAGGAGTACATTCAACCTGACCTTGTGCGATCAATCTAGTAAAAATGCATGGCTAGATTTGTACTTGATTTTTCTTTTTTTGATATTTGGTGTTGCATTGATATACCTATCAGATTACTACATTAGATCGAGAGAGAGAAAAAAACCGGTTATTTTGTCCATCCCAGCGAACGATAAATCCCCTCTAGGTATCGTGATACAATCACGAAATATGATACAGTCGTGCCTTTCTCGCTATCTATCATGCGTATTGCATGTATGTATGGTATGAAACGGAAAGAAGGGCTTGGGACGGGGCTAAAAATACAGGCGAAACAATTCAAATAATGAAGTAAACGACATGAACCACAAAAAGTTGATGTTGATGCAGCGAATAAAACAGGAAGGGCCTAGATTTGGATCCTATCATATTAAAATAAAAGCTAGGTTATGTATGATTATGTATGATATGCACTAAGATTCCTATAATTGTTCTCTCGAAAGACGTCATATAATCTAGTTATCATGGAGATTAGATTGTCCAGGGAAAAATTCGACAAGATTAACATGGAGGTCCGGATCACTTATTACTATTCGCACTCCGGGGTATCAAAAGGCGCCTTGCTGTTAGCATTCATTGCTGCCGCCAAGGGTGAACGAACTAAATCTAAACATATCATTGCATGTATACAAAACACTAAAGCTTCTACCCATGGGCTATTTGAATTGAAATAGCTTCAGGAATCAAGCACAAGGCTCCTACCGAGAGGGGGGTATACTACAAGCTCTATCACACATTTTAATTTGGTAATGCCTGATGACTTCGGTAGGCCACTGTACATACATGCATGGAACAGTACGCGCTTCCTGATATCAATAAATTAACAAGAGGCACAAATGCCCAAGGTATGCAGCTATTGCATGAAGGAAAAGGGAAAGATCTCATCAATAAAATGAGCACATCAGTCAGTTTGTTTCAAGTACCTGAATACAAAAGGGCTTTTTTTGAGGTCTAGGAATTACAGAGTGACCTGATAGAACAAAAGTTATGTAGTTCGAGGCTAACATCATCCTATGTCCCGGCCTAAGTTGAGGGTATTGTTGCGTGACACCCTATTGTTACCAATGTATCCCTGAGTAACACCCACTTGGGCTCATAGTCCCGGGGGTGGTGGAACCTAGGTTACACTTAGATCAGCTTCTTTGCTCACTGATAGGTGGAAGGCAGAGAAGGCCACTTACAGCGTTGTAGCCGCCGCCCGGTGGTGGTGGAGGAGGCGAGCCAGCTCCGGGAGGTGGAGGGGGTGGAGGAGCCTCACTAGCTGGCGGGGGAGGCGGAGGGACTGGGCTCTGCGACTGCGATGACGGTGGTAGTGGCTGCTGTTGTTGCGTAGCTTGCTGGTAATACTGATAATAGGCAACATAGTTTTGGTAGCCCCCGTACGCTGCGTAAGGATCAGAGCCATAATATTGCGCATACTGAGCGCTGTAATCTGCGGGATTGGCCGCCCCCGCAGTCGTAGATGCCCCAGGTGCGGCTTGGCTTGAAGGACTCACAGATGACGGAGGCGGAGACTGGTGATGGTGGTTACCATATCCTCCACCATAGCCACCGCCATAGTGTTGACGCTCACCACGTTGGCCATAGCCGCCATAATTATGTTGAGGAGGATTTTCTTTAAATCGTTGATACTGGTCCCTTACATTTGTCAGAAGATCTTCGCAGAGCTCCTTGGCGGCCTGGACATCCTTTGGATCGGGGCCTCTGATGTGATATCAGCCTCAGAAACAAATAATTTCTCGGTGAGAGGCATTACTACATACGCGACGTGCAAATACATGGGTTCATCACTCTCCTTTCCAGTGCTCAGTTCGGTGAAGCCAGATCCACGGCCTTTGATTTGAACCTTGCAACGAGTCTTTTGCTGAATGTGCTTGACGTAGTTACCCCCTTGTCCCACAACTTGTGCTCGTAGATTGAAGCCGGGGATAGGTTCAAGACCAATAGGAATGCGCTCTTCTGGCCATTTGCGCTATGGCTGATTAGCTTTGGAGTTATGTACAAGGAATTTGGGGCCAAATCATACGCGACCAAATTCATCACGTTCAAATTGCTCAGGCTCACGAGGTCGACGGAACCTGCGTTCATCTACCAGATTAGGTAGTTCTTGCTTCATCAGGTCCTCAATGCGAGCAACAGCGTTCTCCAGGCCCTCCTTGGTCGTGCTCGTAACGTGAAGGTAGAGTGGTGGATTCTATGATTCTCACTTAGCAACCTTGAATCATTCCAATGCTTGTCAACCCCGCGGCACCTACCGATGGGGTAGCCATGCTCTTATCCGGGTAATAACTGCCTCGAGTGGTGACATCTTGATACACAATGAGCTTCCTTTCTCACTACAAATGATAGATGATATGATCGGGAGTGAGGCGTACCAGCGCCAGTTTCTTCTTTGATCTAAATGTCACGCATTCGAGGTCAGCAGATGCAAAAGAGGGAATAAGAGAAGCTATGGATGTAAGCTTCGGCCACCGTCACAAGAATGATCATTAAGGGGAGAAGAGGAAGGAAAACACAAAGGAGGTTAGATTGGTGGCGGTAGAGCTGCGACCAGTGCCTGATAGTATCAGCAAAACATAACAGGAGTGTTTATTTACCATCTTCTGCGTAGAGCCCTTGGTCAGGGTATAACGGTTGCGCAGATCGTTGACTTCGATATCTTTAATGTAATCTCCATCTGCGATATAGACCCCATCTTCAAGCTTTCCGGAGTTCGGCTGGGGACCTGCGGATCCGGATCTTGTGCTCGGACTCGTCGTCTGGAACCAGTCAGCCACATCAGGGAGAGCGGATATGACAATTATTGAAATCACGAGCCGCTCACCGAACGGATCGGGGGTACATCGACGGGCTGAACCCCTTTCTTGGCCTGTAGCTGTGCGTTGATCTTTGCTGCCGCCGCCGCTGAGGAGGGTGTCGTGTTAGCTCCGGGGGAACATATGGTCGGACGGGAAGCGTTACCTGCCGCGAGGGCTGGGTCCTGAGTGGCCGATGGCTTCTTCTCTACACCACGACCACGCTGTTCTCGGCCCAGCGGGCTGCGAGCACGAGTCGATTCGGAATACCTAGATGAAGGAGATCGTGAACGACGGTCAAATCTAGACTGGCGGCGAGGCTCCAACTCCGTCTGATCGAAACGAGAACGCTTCGCTCGGCGCTCGTCATCACCCATGGTGGTTAGTATCGCTGTCGACTCCTGTAGCTGTGGGAGTAGCTAGATCTCAAGATGCAAAATTGCCCGGGATCTGGGCTATAAAGCACGAGCTGGGCTGGGTGGAAGGCGTTGATGTCACGGTGGAGAATGAAAATTTCTACCGAGGGATCGAAAAAGAGGCTGACTAGCTACGCGCGCGGCGGGGCAGTCAAAAGAAGGGTTCTTGATGGTGTCGCAAAACTGGCAGATATAGAGAGTGTCTCCGAGTGGGAGTGAGGTTCCAGCCAACAAGAGGTACCTATGTAACAAAATACAGGGAAGAGACAAAGAGATGAGATCGCGATGTTAGTTCTCCGAATTGAAGATTTGAGATTCGACGGCACCAACCTTCCCCGACCAGGAAGGCGGTGAAATTTCTTTCTGCCTGTTCCCCTATCTTTTCAGTACTAGTTTGTATCAACCTGTTTCGTCTTGTACGATACCAATCTGGGGATTCATCCGATACTAGTAGGTACTACTAATACTTACAAATAATGATAATTGACAATCCAGTATCATAGGATAGACTATCAAGTGACAAAGAAATACGGGTATTTTAAATTCATGAATGGTAAACTATGAGGATGTTGTAACTTACCTGTCCTGTTCCAGTATGAACGGTTCCATTTCAGAGCTTGAAATCTTAATCATTATCTGGAGAAAAAAAAAGGTCGACACAGATATCATGCAACATTCATTCGCAGTCGACCGTCTGGGTCGCTGCTCTCCTTACACCACCTATCTCGAGTATCCGCTTCCTCTACTCGGGACGTGAGAGAAGCTTGCTCTAGAATCACTAGCCATGGCGCCCGGCCGTACTTTGGCGCTGTTATCGGCGTCATTAAAACCGATCATAGTTGCTACCACCCGGGCAACTACGACGCTGCCACGCTTCAATGTCGTCCCGCAGTCATACCGGATGACCTCCAGCTCGACCTCGGCCCTCGCATACAAAGCGATACACCGCCGCTCGCCTCTTAAGCTTCCCGTTGTTGACTCCTCTCCTCAATGGGATGCGCCTGCGGCGGTTTCATCAATTCTATACGAGACGCCGCTACCGTCAACCAATCCACCCAAGCGTCATATATTGAATTGCCTGGTGCAGAATGAACCAGGCGTACTCTCCCGTGTCTCTGGGATCCTGGCTGCTAGGGGCTTCAACATTGACAGCCTGGTTGTCTGCAACACGGAAGTCGAGGACCTCTCCCGGATGACCATCGTCTTGCGCGGACTGGACGGCGTTGTCGAGCAAGCCCGTCGCCAGCTGGACGACCTCGTACCTGTCTGGGCCGTTCTCGACTACACAGATGCAGCCCTCGTCCAGCGAGAACTGCTCCTAGCTAAGGTCAGCATTCTAGGGCCAGAGGTTTTCGAGGAGCTCCTCCAGCACCATCGAGAAATGACGGCCCCGGAAGACGAAGCTGCCAGAGATAGGGGAGCGAGTGATGCTCAGAAGCGCGAACATCAAAAGGTCGCAGCATCCCTAATAAATCACCCAAGCTTTCATCCACGCAATCTGCCACTCAGTCAGGGGCTGCGACATAAACATGAACATCTCGATGCCATAACCCGCCTGACTCACCAGTTCGGTGGGAAGGTCCTTGATATTAGTAACAACAACTGTATCATCGAACTGTATGTCAGCTTCCTTTCTTCTTTCCCCTCCTCCTTAATCCGATCGACTGCTAATCGTTCGTTTCCATGGGACAGTTCCGCCAAGCCGACTCGGATCGACTCCTTCCTCAAACTCGTCGCCCCATTTGGTATCCTTGAGTCAACGCGAACCGGGCTAATGGCTCTACCTCGATCCCCATTGTCTGACCCGAACGAAGATGCTGAGAAGGACGCCGCAGACGTGGTAGACGCCAGTACTCTCCCCCCCGGTTAATTTGTCTAAAAAGTAAATACCTATGTTATTTCGTCCGATAATGAAAAGGATCTTTCTCTTTCCTCTTTCTAGTTCTATGAACTTAATCTTCGTTAGGCACTAAGGGTATAGAAAACAAAAGGAAGGCAACTTCGATTTATATTGTACTGTGTTCGGTGAAGCCTTATAGCTCCAATTCACATGTATAGTTATTACCTGTCGAAATTTATCGCGTGAACAACTTTCTCACACAACGAGGTTGCTTTTGGCTTTACGTTACAAAACATGAATACCCTGTAATGCTGTCCTTGATGATCCAGCTTTTCTCCTCAATCCCAACCAAGAAATGAATACACGACAAAGCGAACTATATAACGGTTTCGTCCTCTTTGTGTCGGTCCTCAATACAGAAAACGATAGTAAATATGATATATGCCAGCAATGTCAATAAAACAAAGCTAGCCATCTCCGGTTTGCCAAGGGACCTTGATCGCATGACTATTCCCGAATTATTAAAGATCTCGTGCAGACTGATTGTGTTCTATATAGTCAACGCTCCATAAAATCATCCGCGCGTCTAATTAGATAGAATACCAATCTTTAGGTCGGATTTGGGAATGGAGGAGAATTGAAAATGAAATAATTCCGGGATCCGATGTTTCGGTAGTAATAGGAGTATGGCGGTCTTCTTACCAACTTGGAGTGATCTCTCACAACTTGGCATTTGTGCCGGCGTCGCTCTGGCACCATACTAGTATCGATCAGTGGACATTGAATTGCAGGGTTTCTACGCAAATCCATTACTCTCTCCTTCTCAGTCAGATGTGATGAAAACCAGGATATCTACATACCATTCGTTATTAGTAAGCACATTGTTCTTCACTCTATCATACTTTATTCCCGGTCCGGTATAAATTCCGTACTCGTGATCGCGCATCGCATCGCATCATGCATCTATCTGTACGCGCGGCATCCAGGCACCTGTCAACTCTCCCGAATCGCGCATTTTCTTTGAAAAACAAGATTCTTGATCCCTGGTGCGAACAATCAAAAGCCAGTCCAGAACCTTCCATACATCCCGTATCGATTTGCGGGTGAGAGGAGATCGCGCTCGAGGTGTGGATATCTTGCCTTCTGAAACAACAGAGGTTGCCTGACTGTACCTGACCATCGTCCTCATCTTATTGTGGATATACTAGGTAGATAGAACATAGATTCTCACTCTGCCAAGGCCTCTGCTTTCTACTCCCCTCCAGCCGAAACGAGAGTATATACATACTGCACCTTTCTACAACGATGATATATAGATATAGTACTAGCGTAACGCTCCAAATGAAACGAAACTAGATACCATCACAGTTCGCTCCGCGCATTGAGCTCCTTGCCAAGATGAGCACACGTCCAGATACCTACTTCAATGAACAAAGCCCTGCAAAGCCACTTTTAACTCTTTTAATAACATCATACTACTTGTAGTAATTATACCTTAAATCATACCGTCGGTTCGAAGCTGAGCCGAGGTTTATTTAATCATATTAAATTCTCATCCCGTGCAGTTCTCAGGCCCTGAGCAAAGCTTGAGCTTAATTAGATATAATTAATAATCGTCATAGAACGGTTTCCCTCTGTATACATACTTCTTTGGACATCGAACGGCCAAGTATGGGGCACGGATCAATGGGTAGAAGGTGTCCCGATGAGAAAAGACCCCTTTTACTAACTGATGCTGAATCTCAGCATCGTTTTAATTTTAATTTTTAATAAAATGATCATCCGGGTGTTGTTGCTCCCGTGGGCCGGGCTCACCCATTAATAATGACATGAAATCACCTCCATTGAGAGATGCGGAAGGATCGATCCTCCGCCTCCGTTCTTTGTTGAACGTTTCTCGAAGATACTTATTAGTCAACCTTGCGTACGTAGAATACTATAGTCTATGATGCATATACGGCTACCTAATTATTATATACTAGAGCTACCCTCCCCTGAGAGTGTTCCTTGATAACCGTGATAAGAAATAATTTCAAATATCGAGGCCAAGAAACACCAGTTTGGGCCGTATACTCGTCATTCCAAACCTGCATCCGCCTGATCAGTAACAAATATCCTTCCTCAGCGGCACCAGACGCGAAATGGCAATCACCCTCGCTGTTGACAATGAATACGGGTGCGTCTCCTGAGTCTGCTAGATAGTTTTCTAGATTCCCAAGTCTCCGCCATATTCTTCTGATGACAAAGACAAATTATGTCAAATTCGTGGAAAAAAAAAAACTAATTACCGAGAGACCCTTTGCCCTAAAACAGCTATGTCCTGGCCGTAGCTACAGCTTCGGCTTTCATCAACAGCTACCACACTTATCTCACACTGAGACACCGCAGAGAGTCCGGTGTCGAATACCCGAACGCCTACGCATCCGCGGCGGAGGCGGCTGCCTCTCAAGCGAAATTCCGCTTCAATTGCGCGCAACGGGCACACGCCAACTACACCGAGAACCATGCATCCTTTGTCACCTCACTTCTCATCGCCGGCTTGGCCAACCCAATCGCAAGCGCATCCCTTGGTGCCGCCTGGGTCGTAGCACGATTTTTATACGCATCCGGTTATACAAGGAAAGAGAATGCGGAGAAGGGGAAAGGTCGTTATCAAGGGGTGTGGTGGGTGCTTCCGCACTATATCCTCATGTCGATGGCCGGCTATTCTGCATGGAAGCTCTTAAACTTTTAAAAGATGAGGCTTTTAACATTGATCGAGACGGGTATGTACGGACTGCGCATTGCATTGACACAGCCCATGGTTTGTGGGGATGATACTAGCTTCTAATCAGGCATCCACATTTACCATAATATCTAACGGACGAAGGTATCACTCTCGGCTCTGACCATAATATTATTTATTAGATAGGCCATCGATATTCCAATATTCTATTCAATTGTCATCTTTAGTAGCTTTCACCCTTCCTAATTATTCTATGCTTTTCATCCGAGTCTGGATTTTCTTTCGTTTCTTAAACTTTCATCTTCTATGACGGTGGGAATATCGGTAACCAATAATGGATCGTGGGCATATGTTAACTCTGTACTCTATACCACTATCATACAGAATGGTACATAATACCTGTTTTCTTGATGTGTGATAGCGGGACGTTGCGGACCTGCCGGCCGGGAATCTGGGATTGTTTCCCTGCTCTAACTAATGCAACAGCTTCGCGAGAATGCTGAGTAAGGCAGCCTTTCAGTAAATTCCGTTAGACTCCTACTGCTTATCTAGTCGGAACTTTCAAATTTGGACAGCGCACGCTCTTTTTATCTGGATCACCTAAGGGCACCTTCCTCTTTTGGAATACACAAACTACGTTTAACATGATATTAGGCCTGGCATTATAGGCGATGGAATTTCGCAGAACTTCCTTATTGCAATATGTAGGTGCGAGCGAATATCGATTTTGAACACGGTAAGTAGTATTTGAGAATAACTTGGTTCCTGGCTCAGTTATGTGGTAATCAGCATTTACATGCAGTAGGTACCTAGTACCTTAGTTACTATCATATGATTTGAATAAGTCTTATCATCAATTGTGCACGCTAGGTGATTACTACATATGATTAGATAGCTTTACCGGGTTAGTTTTTACGTGTGGGCCTTTTGGACACTCGAACATTCTTCTCTCTAATAATCATAATAGTGCTGTTTATTTTAAGGATGGGTTGTAATTCATACAAATTTGTAGGGCTTTTTGAGGCTTGCAGTCGCAATAACGCGTGGTTACTATTAATTAGATGATGGTTTGACAACGAGTATCATAATAACTCAGCACCCTCTTAGGTACTTCCGAACTTCACCTCAGCCAGGTTAACTGTGAGTCTTTAAGAATGTCAGCGAAAGCCGTCAAAATCGGAAACCGCTTCGCTAAAGGGACAGAGTCGTATTGCGCGGACAACTCAACGATCTAAGGAAGACGAGACTGGCCTCGTGTCACTATTGTAACTTGTATATCATCAGTATGCTGTGACCGTACCGATCCTATAGAAGCGGGAAAATCAATGAAGTATTGGATCGAGCTACGCGCGCGTGTGTATATGACTTCTATGATAGGACAATAATCAGGACACCATATATCCCACGTTATGAAGCTGTTACGATCCTGCCGAGAAGGGGTAATATAATATAGAGAAATCACATGGAATTTTATCAATTGCCAAGCAATCGATCATTGTGGATTTTTTAGCCGAGCCGATGATTTAAGATCCACTCATGATTATTGCAAAGACTCGCGATTGGCCAGCGATTCAAGGAAACCACGCTAAACAGTGTATGGTATAGCGGGCGCGCGCAGTTGGGGCAGTTTCAAGTCACAGCCGAAGACAGCTGGTAGTGTACTTGGTGGTTGTCATGCATACAACCATACTATTTTAATGAATATCTTTCAACTTTAAACGGCCAATCTTGATTGATTGTAATGATATGGCAGATTGGTAGTGGGTGAGAAAATACATTATGAGAACTTGGTGCTGTTTTCCACAGGTGAATTACCAATTATGATGAATGCCTTCATGTGGTTAGGTAAACCTTCCTTCGCTTCTTTAAGTTGGGAAATGCAAGCTAGAGAGACTATTATGCAGCTAAAAAGAGGACTATGTAGCTATATTCGTTCGTTCTCTTTCCTTCGGCTTTGTATTTAAGTACGTAGTAAGGTGAAATTTTCTGACCCTTCAACTTTAGAACTTGATAACTTAGAGAGGGGAATACAGTGAATATAAGACTGGGAGACAATACGTCTCCCAACGCCTCACCTTTCGCGGAAATAAATTATAACTACTATACTAGTACAAAATTTATAGGGGAAGCGGATTGCTTAGTCAGCAACTCAACAAGACCGCCGCCTTGACTTGCCAGGCCAAGCCGCTTGTTGCAGGCTATCCCTAATCCAGTTAGTTCAAATCGCTTCCGCTTTACCGAATCAAGTTGACATGTAAGCCATGTAAGCTAACTGATCTAGTAAGGACAAGAATAAAACGCTGTGATAGGGTCCGCAAGCCACAGGGACATATCATATATGTATAAAAGTAATAAAAATACTATTCTATCATAATTGAGCTAAAATTCTCGTATGCACCTCACACGGTGCAGCCTATAGGTCGTTAGTTACCAGAAGATTGTTATATATCTTCTAGTTATAACCTATATTTTTCTGGTAACCCGTTAGGTTGCGCCCGCATCCCAGCAAAAAGGGTTGTCTAACCGTAGTAATACCAAAAAAGGTCCTATCCTAACTTTAATTGCCGACATCCCGCCCAGGAAGTCTGGACAAGTCGCCTTCAGCCATCATCCAAACGTTCAAGGAACGGTCGTACAGTACAGGATTGATTTGAAAGGAAGACTTTTGATTTTGATTTTGATTTTGATTTTTATTTTAAGGTACCTTACGACTGCCAAGCGACCAAGCACAGTAGGAAGTTAATTATCCCAACCCCTTTTAGCAAGTCTTTTAACCCGCCAATACGGTTTCGACACTGGTTTGCAATAATGCCTTCACTGAGGAGAAGCTACTTTAGCCTCCTTCAGAAGTTTAAACCCGACTACTCGGCCAGCGAGTTTACTCAATATGTCTCGGGAAGAACGGGCATGAGGGTAGTGGTCATAGACCAGAGAGGCCCAAAGGTAATGGGTTACTTCGTGCTTGCCACGGAGATCCACGACGACTCTGGTGCCCCACATACACTAGAGCATCTGTGCTTTATGGGATCGAGGAATTACCGTTACAAAGGGTTCCTCGATAAGCTTGCAACGCGGGCTTACTCGGATACGAATGCCTGGACAGCGACGGATCATACGGCGTACACCCTTGACACAGCCGGCTGGGAGGGTTTCGCTCAGATTCTGCCGGTTTATCTCGAGCATGTAATTGCTCCCACCCTCACGGATGCGGGTTGCTACACCGAAGTACACCATGTCGATGGCACCGGAAATGATGCCGGGGTGGTGTACTCAGAGATGCAAGGAGTGCAAAATAATTCGTCCGAGTTAATCGATCTGCAGGCTCGACGGTTGCTCTATCCCGAGAGTGTAGGATTCCGGTATGAAACCGGGGGGATGATGGAACAACTACGTATCCTCACTGCGGACCGCATACGTGGCTTCCACCGAGAGATGTATCAGCCCAAGAATCTATGTGTGATCATAACTGGAGAGGTCAACCATGAAAACATGCTGGAGATATTGGATCAGTTTGAAAACACCATCCTTGACCTAATTCCAAGCCCCGACACACCCTTCAAGCGGCCTTGGGTGGAATCTTGCCAAGCACCAGCGCTTCAGAAGTCATTCGTGGAAACGGTGTATTTCCCTGAAGAGGATGAGTCATCCGGCGAGATTGAGATAAGATTCTTGGGTCCAAATTGTACGGACCCGGTTCAGTGTAAGTGCCGTCCATCAAACTGGCCAAGGGCTTCGCTGACGTCGGATCAGGCAGCGCCATAAACGTTGCACTTTTCTATCTCGCGGGTTCTCCTGCTACAGTTCTGGAAAATGTGTTGGTTGAGAAAGAGCAGGTTGCTAGCGCCGTTTACTACTCTACTGATGAGCGTCCAAGCATTGAGATCCGATTCACTTTGACTAGTGTAGCGACGGAAAAGCTCGAACAAGTAGAGAAGAGGTTCTTTGAGGTATTAAAAGAAACGATGGAAAAGTCGCTGGATATGAATTATTTGCAGGAATGTATTCGACGCCAGAAACGTAGTCAGAAGTTCGCTGCTGAGGGCTCAGCAGCTCCATTCGTGGAATACACTATAGCTGATTTCTTGTTCGGCAGGAGAGATGGTTCGACTTTGCTCAATGTTTCTACTCTGAAGGAGTTTGATGACCTCGCAGAGTGGAGTGAGGCTCAATGGAAGATTTTCATCGAGAAATGGATTTCCGATGCGAGCCATGTCTCGATACTCGGAGTTCCATCCGCCAAGCTGGCTGAGAAGTTGAAGTCAGATGAGGAAGCTAGGGTTGCGGAGCAACGAAAACGATTTGGTGAAGAGGGATTGAAAATGCTCGCAGAGAAGCTTGAAAAGGCTAAAGCCGAGAATGATAAGGAAATACCGAAGGAAATGATCGCAAAGTTCGAAATCCCAGGAGTGGAATCGATTCATTTCGTTCATACTACCACCGCGAGGTCGGGCGCTGCTTTGAGAGCCGGGCGGCCGGATAATAAGATCCAGCAGCTTATCGATGCGGATGGTTCTGACGCTCCGCTCTTCATACATTTTGAACATATAGCTAGCAGCTTCGTACAGCTTTCCGTTCTGATTTCTGTCCACTCTGTTCCTGTTCAGCTTCGACCTCTCCTTGCAGTGTACACAGAAGCTTTCTTCAACCTTCCTATTCGCCGCGAAGGTAAGACGATTAACTTTGAGCAGGTTATTATCGAGTTAGAGCGGGATACTGTTGGGTATTCGATGTCTGGTGCTCGAAATCTTGGAAATTCCGAGATGTTGCGAATTTCTTTTCAAGTTGAAGCGGAGAAATATAGCGCGGCTATCTCCTGGCTGAAAGACCTCGCTTGGGATTCCATCTTCGACGTGGACAGACTCAAGGCCACCACAACTCGCCTCTTCGCTGACGTTCCCGATGCCAAACGCAGCGGAGATAATATGCTTGCTGCCGTGCATGTCATGGCCCACTACGCGCCTGAATCGATTGTCCGTGGGCGCAGTACGTTGGTTAAGGCACGGTATTTAGCATGCATCAAGCGACTGCTTGCAAAGCAGCCCGAGTGGGTAGTTTCACGCATGGAGGAAATCCGTAGGGCGCTTTTCCGCTTTGAGAACTTACGGATTCTCGTAATTGGTGACCTTGAAAAGCTGCCCAAGCCTGTCTCTTCTTGGACTCCATTCTTGGCAGCATTGGATGTCGGCGACTTCCTCCAGCCTATTACGAATCGAAAAGAGCTGCTCAGCGAAGTAGGTAGAAAGCTAGGCAATGTATCTTATGTGGTTCCAATGCCAACTATTGATTCATCGTTTGCGTATGCATCAGCTAAGGGACTAGATTCTTATGACAACCCTCGGTTGCCAGCGCTACTCGTTGCTATCTCATACATGAATACTGTTGAAGGACCGCTCTGGGTAGCCGTTCGTGGAACGGGCTTAGCGTATGGAACCAGCTTTTCCTATAATATCGACATTGGCCAAGTCAACTTTGATGTTTATCGCTCCCCGAACGCACACAAGGCATTTGAAGCGAGCAAGAACATCGTCCTGGACCACCTCAGTGGCGCTGTGGAATTTGACTCTCTAGATGGTGCAATCAGTAGCATCGTGGTTGCTTTCGCCAACGAGCAAGCAACCCTAGCTGGCGCTTCGAAGGGCAGTTTCATTCGACAGGTGGTGCGAAATCTGCCGGACGATTATATGGAAAAGACGTTGAAGAGGGTGCGAGAAATCACGGTTGAGGAGGTTAAGGGGGCATTGAGTGACATTATCATGCCTCTTTTTGACCCCGAGATGTCGAACCTCATTGTCACTTGTGCGCCAGTCCTTCAGGAGGTGAGGGACCGGAATTTTTTCTCCCCTTCTCCGTTTTATTTAGTCATGTGCTATTCGCATTACTACGGTAACCAAGCTGACTCGTCAAACACGTAGACAATCAAGCAAGGCCTCGAATCATCTGGTTTCAAGCCCGAGATTCAGTCACTCAAGTATTTCGAGGACGATTATGGATTAAAGTTTGGAGGTGATGATGAGGATAAAGGGGAATCTTCGGACGAAGGGTGTGAGGATGAAGAAGACGTTGATGCTGACGAATATGAGCTGATCTCAGGTAGTGATGGCGATGATTGATTCGTCGAACTCGGAGTAGGTTTAGCACAGGCTATGATAGAACTTTGATCACACAGCAACATAAATCTATTGCTATGTATGTACGTACATGTACACATCCTCGTATTATTTGCTGTAATCGATTCGCTATTCAGCGTATCACTTAATTCTTTTGTGACCTCCTTTACGTATGCGCTATTAGTACCTACATATCATTCTACTTATTCTCCTGGTTATGAAGACTTGCACAAATTGCCCATTAGTAGGCTATGAGTCTTCTGACTCCATTGATTTAGTCCTTATTCCTCCATCACTTTGACCACATTATTATCTATTGTTTATCGTGAGTCACTTTTGTTAATGTGACAAATCTTCATCTTTTCTTTGTGATCTGATTTATAGATAACTGCCACGAGGTTTTATCTGTCATCTATCTTTCTGTCGCCGTGACAAACTTTCTCAATCTATTATTTGATTCGGTCTGTGGATATAGGTACCCTCTAAGTCATCTTATGCGGTCTTGTTTACGTGGATAATAGAGGATCTATAACGAATGCAAGGGGGTCGAGTTGGCGGATGTCAAAGTTGATGGGTCTGCGAGGAATTTTATAGCCTCAGTAGAGCCCATTTCTCCCTTGTTTTCGGACATTTGGGAACAATGCGGTTGGGGTAGACCGGGGGGTTCATTTGCGACCAGAGAGTGTCGGCTGCAGGTTTTCTCTCCAGGGACTGGTCCTCGAAAAAGGTTCCTACTGGATTCTGGAGCGACAATTCATGTTTGCAATGATCGTCTTCGGATTGACTATGGGAATCGTCAGAAGGGTAAGGTCAATTTAAGCAAGGGGATCCTGGTGCACTGCACAGTGATGTAAGTGGCGAAGGAATGAAGTGGGCTCTTCAGGCAGCCGATCCAAGTTCCGACAAGCTGCGCCCAGATCGCGGTCGCAATGAGCCAATAGATCTTAATACCCGCGCCAGCTCTGCAAGAGCGTGATTGGCATCTAATTAGGATATGCTTCAGGATAAGTTGGAAGCTTATGGCTGTTGCCGGAAAGGGTTGGTTCGGCATGGGTCTCAGCCGATGGTATTATTATATTCCGAATATCCTCTATCTCTCCGATCGCCTAGGTGCTGACAATAACATAGGTCAGGATATAGGGCTCCCATTTTCATTGCAGATAACCATGCGGATCCCAGTCTTCCTAGGTAGGGGTCGCCAGCATGCACATGGCCAGCAATAATAAATACAAGGGCAACTCCTTTCAGGTGACACCAATCAACGAATTTAACGAGTCTCAAGCTTTACTCAGTTTTGTTTTCCTCACTCTGTTCCCTTATAGCAAAGCCGAGTTTGTTAGTCGCGTGCCTGAAACATAGATTATCCGGAATTTGTGGAGCACCTGCTCCTACTAATGAAGATTGGCAGGTTCGCGCACCACTCATGCTTCCACTACGTGGTTTTTTTTTAACATGGTAATGCGTACGATAGGGAGGTGAACAAGGGCTGGATTCTTTATCAACGAGCTTCATCTAGCTGACTTCTCCAATTTATCTATCGAGCCCCCGGGCTAAAGGCAGAGATCTACCATTGGAAATCTATCTCTACGCTATCGGGAATGGCTTTGATGCGCACACTAACGGAGAGTGTTTGAAAATTGCTCGCGAAAGCACTCATGACAATTCTTTAACTGCTGCCTACCATTTCTGGCGGCGGTTCGAACTATTTCAAAAATATGTGCACCCAAGCTTAACGTACGTGTCACCGATTTCTGGGTATCTGATTGAGTGGCAAGGTCGTGGTAGCACTTATAACCACGGGGCTTAATCGGGGTGAAGGGGCTCCTGATCCAGAGCGATGATACCTATCAAGTAAATAAATCAACTCGCTCAATACTGAGGTATCCGTATCTCGTCTGTCAATCCAAACCCTGGTCTGCATTACTTCCCTATGTCTCTGCCATTTACCAACCAAAGCAGTTCAATAGGCCACCTCTCCATTATTAATTGGTGACAGGCCTACAAATGTTTCCCTTAGTATTATCTCCGCACTAAAAAGGCAATAGGGCGGGGAGAGCCCCGACTCAAGGCTCCCTGGCCTGGCCTGTTGGAACCCGGTGTCGCTCTTGAAAGGTCAAAGCTGGTTGAAATTTCGACTAGCTCGTAATGGGGGGGTGTTTAGATGGGCTGGATGGCAAGTACCGATATCTAGCCCTGCACTGGTGAAATGGGGCCGTGGCATACTCAAATATATATACTGCTAAGCCAGGGAAGCATTCTATGTTATACGAAGATCTTTTTAGCCGAGTACTGCCACTCATCGATCGAGATTGAGCCGTGGTGTTGCCTGATTTCGAAGGCAATGAACAAGCGAATTGGTGAACATGATCGGTCGGCTCAAGAGGTCTCCCATCCCCTGCTAGATCTTCCCCTGCGTAATTCGACTCATGCGGTTATCAACGTTGACTGCCAGCCGGAGAGTAAGTAGACACAGGAGATCGCAGAAGTGAGGGCACGAGAATTGAGCTGTATTCCAGTAGGGTTTCGGCAGTCGAATCAATACACGTGCCACACCGCCCATTCCATGATATTAAGGAGCCGAAGACAATCGATGGTGAAATATATGCTTCATTTCGGGAGGTATATCAAGATTGATCGAAGCTTAAGGACCGAAATGACTTGGGGAACGGCAACATTGACTGTACTGCTAACTGACTGGACCGAGTTGGCCGTTTTTTGAGCTAGCTACCGAATTACGGACAAAGATAAGACCACCTAGAACTGAAAGCTCAGCATCCTACTGATCCAATGCGGCTATTTATAAAGTCCTTCGTGAAAACTGGTGTTTGGTCTCGTAAGGGGCTATCTTATTATTATTATTATTCTCAGCGGGAGGGCTCCTAACCAACTATGATATTGATTCCTTCATCTTGACGGTTAAGGAGGAACTGGTAAGAGACATATGATCATGTATCTTTCCTAAGAGCTCGAGCTTTAACGACGCAGCTCTTCAATGGTTCATTTCGTGGTGTCAAATGCCTTTTTTCATTAGTAATCATATCATATGACTTGGGCAGGGTTCAGCGTGCGTTACCTAACTATGGTGAAATCTAATACAAAAGTGTACCCAAAAAGGCCACAATTTTCAGAGCCACGCAGCGCCACACCACCACATGAAAAAACGAAAACTAGAGACTGTAACTCTATAGATAATTGGTTTAAGAATAAAGTTACAGAAAGATATACTAGAAAATTATAAGGGGGGAGCCTAGGGGTTCGTTTGAAAAAAGGGCATTTTTTCACACATGTCCCCTCGCGCGCGCTTTACCGTTTTAAGAAGGCGGTCATAAGGTGGTATACATTCTGGCAGTGTAAAAAAGGGTACATACGGACATACGTATGGTAAGAACATAACCGTTTTTTTATTATTAATTACATCAACAATACCTCGTCACCCGCTCCCTACAACTGTTATCACCAGGCACTGATGCTTTCTGATGCGATGTGGGTGATTTCCACTCACCTGATCCGTACGCCATCTTTTTCGGACAGCCGTTAGATAGTTTTGTATAAATGCTAGTGATATAGGCATATTACTCCGCAATCCCTCGATCGCATAATTGCAGCTGGCTCTTGCATGGCGTTTGGAGTGGCACCAAAAGTATTCAATGTGATTCAACCCACAATGAAACTTTGAATAGAAGAAGATATGATGACAGTAAGGCTTTCCTCCAAGCACCTCCTCAATTTCGCCCTTCTGTGACAAAAGATGAGCATAGCAGTCTAGGAGGGGAATAGAATTAATGAAAGGAGCATTAGGAAGATGGTAAAAAAAAAGTTAAACTTACCACTTGAACCCCATTTCGTCGCACTTCTCGTGGCTATTTTTCTGCCTCCTCTTATAATATGCGCAGAGTTTCTCTTGAACGCATTGGCAGGAATCTTTCCGATGAACACAATTGTTGCAGATTCGTTTCTGCGTGTAGTTGCCACTGTGGTTCCTTTTTGTGGCAAGAGTCGCATCTTCTGCCCTTTGCATTGTTGTCTCTCCCGGCATTCCTCGCAATGTCGCTTAGGGCATCTAAGGTGAAATTCCTTTTTACTTGGCCACAATTTTCGTTCCTCCAATAACTTACCCTTTAAATGCCTTTGGTCGTTTGTTGCACAACAACTTCGTCCCCATTGATATACCATTTCGTCTCTTAAGCAGAGATCACGCTAGCGTAAGATACCCTAGTTGTATTATTACCATTACATGTATTACGGTGTATGATACGGCTCACTAATCAAAATGAATGTCCGCAACCATATGTCATGTCATAGTACTGTAGGTGGGGAGGAGTCTAAACTACTGCCTGGCCAATAATCAACAAGATGGAGAATGGGGATTAGCTCAACACTGCTGAGGTCAGATCTAAGTCAAGTATAGTGTAGTGCTGTCCTGTACTAAGTACTTGTCTATCTGTCTGTATCTATCACATTCAAACTAAATGATATCAACTTGGAACTCCTTTGGAACTTCACACTAACATTAGAAACGGGGATTTATACTACGGATCGAACCTAGACGGCAATAATCTCGAATTTCAAGGTTTCAGGAAAATCCACGTATACATACGCGTTTTTTAATGATCTCAGCTGGTTGGAAGAGACAATGACGGATCTACTTCAGGTGAGTGTGTTTTATGAGAGGGATGGAAAGAACAAGTGAACTCACACAATCTCAAAAATACGACTGGTAGCGTCTCGCACATTTTCTCGACCGCCCATCCATCCCATGGAAGAAAGTCCTTGTTGGGTTCTCGCTGGGCCAGTTTGTTCTTGAAAATTTCCTATCTTTCCGGCAGTATAAAGTGCTGCAACGGACGAAGCCGCCCAAGGTGTTGGAGGGGGAAATCTCGCAGAAGGTTTTTGATGAAAGCCAGGTATGCGGATTGAATCATTTTTGTCTTTCTTTTGCTCCCTTCCTTCCTTCACCCTCCTTCGTCTTTCGTCAACTGACAGTTTTGTCCCTGCTTGGATAAACGAGTGAAAAAGGCATATGGTCGTGCAAAAGCCAAGTTTGGTTTTGTCTCCGGTCTCTACGGTCAAGCCCAGAATCTACTCTTCATCTACTACGATGCCCTACCAAAGTTGTGGTCTCTAACAGGGATCTTGCTGCTCCGATATTTCCCTTCGCGGTTTCAGGGCGAGATTTCGCATACGATACTGTTCTTTTTCATTTTCAATATCGTCAACACTATCTTGTCGCTACCAGTGTCTTACTACAGCATTTTTGTCCTTGAGGAGAAGTTCGGGTTCAATAAACAGACGGTCCGGCTTTGGGTGTCAGACATGCTCAAGGGCCAGCTGTTGGGCATCGTCGTGGGCGGCCCAATCATCGCGGCCATGCTCAAGATTATCGAGAAAACCGGCAACAAGTTCTTCTACTACCTGTGGCTCTTCAGCGTCTTTGTCCAAATCTTTGGTATTACCATTTATCCGATTGTCATCTTGCCACTGTTCAACAAACTCTCTCCGCTAGAACCTGGTACGCTGAAAACTAAGGTCGAGGATCTTGCGAGGAAGCTGAAATTTCCGTTGCACGAGCTCCATGTCATTGATGGCAGCAAGCGGAGTGCCCACAGCAATGCCTACTTCTATGGACTACCGTGGAAGAAACACATTGTCATATACGACACCCTGATTGATAAGACCGAGCCGGAGGAGGTCGTGGCAGTTCTTAGTCATGAACTGGGTCACTGGAGCCTCGGTCATACTTCAAAACTTTTCGGAATTGCCCAGGTAGGGATTCGGATGACCTCACGCGAGTGAATAGACAAGGCTAATCCGATTCTAGTTCCATATGTTCTATATTTTTGCTCTCTTCTCGGCTTTCATCAATAACAAGTCTCTTTACCGGGCTTTCGGATTCCATGATGAATATCCTATCATGGTTGGCTTCCTTCTCTTCTCCGACGCCCTGGCGCCCATGGACGCCGTTATCAAGCCCCTGATAAACGTCCTTAGCCGGAAGTTTGAATTTGAAGCAGGTACAGTCTCATCTTTTACCTGCCACCATTCTTCTCCCTTTCATTTCCTCGGATACTAAAATGTTGTTTTAGACGCCTTCGCTGTGAAATGTGGATACACCAAGGAACTTGCCAAGTCACTCCTCAAACTCCAGATCCAGAATCTCAGCACCATGGATGCCGACTGGATGTACGCAAGCTACCACTATTCTCACCCCATCCTGCCTGAGCGACTGGGTGCGTTGGGATGGAATGGCGAGGTCACCGACAACAAAGCGGCGGACAGCGAGAAGCCCATCAAGGCGTCGGACCGAGAACTGTGATTCCTTTTCCTGTATTTTTCCTTCCAGGGGTTATGTCAGTTTAAGGGATTTCTCTTTTCCAACTCAAATATGCGTGCTCATTAGGGACTTTGATATAATAGAGTTCCCAAAAAAAGGGTGGGGGGAAGGGAGGGAAATGAGACAGAAATCGAAAAGGGAATTTTTGAAGAGAGCTTACCTTGTGATCGATGGCCCAACAGTCCATTAGCTAAGTTTTAGTGTAAAGAGAACCTTGTGATGGTGGAATGAAAGTCTTTTCTCTTAAGTGATTGAAAGAAAAAGAACGCCAGGTAATCAGTCGGGGAAGCTAGCAGATTTCACTCGCGCATCTCAACGGCTTGAGTTTCGGTCCGGGTCTCCTTCGCTCTTGCCCTCTTCTCGGCGTGTCTTCGCTCCTTCTTCTTCCGTTTGCGTTCCTCCTTATCGAGCTTGCTCGAACCAGACAGCGGCATTCCCGTCTCATCCACTCGGATCGCGTCTCCGCGGTAAGCCCTCAATCCCCCCTCCTCCTCCTCGTCATCCTCCCCCTCATCATTATTATCATAATTCCCCCGATTCCTGAGTTGTCCAAAAACTCCGTCTTGATCCCCTTCTTCCACTTCTTGTTGTTGATCCCACTTGCGACGATCCTTCCAGCCTCCCTCCTCTCCCGATTCCTCAGCCGCCTCCGCCTCCTCCTTCACTACGTCGGCACCTTGATGATGATGAGAGAAGGCCTGAAGAACCGGGTCCCGTCCGAGGACCTCCCCGGCCAGACCCGCCTGGACGCGCTTCAGGTTATGCAGGATGAGGTTTGGCGCGGCGGCTGTGGTGCGCGATACAGGGCCGTGTTCCGAGATGGCTGCGTTTGGTTGCAGGGAGGGATCTGTGGCGGCGCGGTCGAGGTAGGCAGAGAGGAAGCCGTGGGCGGTGGATTGGGAGATCGGCTTGCTGGAGAGGATGGTCGTTGGTGGAAGGGGGGTTGGGATATGGGTTGTCATTTTCGTTCTTCTCTCTCTTTTTTTTTGGGTTTCGCTTTTTGCCTTCCTTTTTTCTCTTCTAGGTTATATCATACGCAGAAAATCGTGCACCTATATATGATTGATACTTATAATTTAGGTACGTTGCATTACTACGGAAGTATGGTGCCAGACATGTAAAATCAAAGTTGACCAGCCCAAAATTGCCGTTATGACAGTGAAATTACATCTGATGTACGGTAAATTACACCATAATTACAGGTTGTATTGTATAACTACTTGTACCGGACTCGAGCCATCAAACCCTGAAACATACACCGCTGGCTGGTGATTCATGGCCTTGCCGCCAACTGCGCGATTGAGGCCAGATGCCGCCTTCGCTTGCCTAGAGAAGGCATCCTTGTTATATTTGGGAAATTTTCAATTGAAAATAGTAGGTTTAGTGACCAGTAACTTAAAGGCACAGCTTCAACCTCAAACAGCAGTGAAGTTCGAGTGATCACACTAGCTCTAATTCGTGAAAGACTAGTCCCAAAATGGTAAAGAGTCGGTGGACAAAGAGCTGAAAACGCCCAGATTTACACCCTATCTACCTTGTAACGCCTAAGGTATTTTTCGAAAAAAAAGCCCTACCCTATAGAACAGGTATATATCTTCATTTTCTCACTTTTTATATATCTTATTAATTATTAACATTATATTATTATGAACTTGGTTGGCGGACGACGCAATTTTCATGTTCCATTCGGGAACCTTTGTTTCAATTTTTGTTTTGGTTGATTAGTAAACATCACGTGAGTATGCCGCTAGACAAATTTGGCTTCACGAAAGGGTTAGGTAATAGGGTTTTTTCCAGCTTGGTTCGTTGTAAAAATGTCTTGACTCGGCACAGTATTTAGCGTCCCGCACCATGTACTGTACATATCATAAGGTAAGGTACTAGTACTTATGAAGTTAAGAGACATACCGACTAGTACACATCGAGCCAAGACAGGTTTCGATGTCATAACGGAATCGTCGAATTATTGCATTCAATAATTCTCTCTCTCGTCAGCCGAGATCTCCTCAGCAGTGACTGCAGCTCTCCCTTTTGGTTAGGATGAAATCCTTCATCTAGAATCACTTACTAATCCTCGCCGTCTTATCGAGAAGCCTAGCTGACCAGCTGTACTTTGTTACTATTGTATGATAGTAAGAACGTAACTGGTACATACATACGAAATGTCGGGCTTCATCCTTTCTCCAATCGGAGCCTCGAGCGCGGCAGCTGCCGCGTGCTCCGTTCGGTAGTGAGTTGTTGAAATCATTTTCATCTCTACTCTAATTTCTTTTGAAGAGAGTGTGGCGGTATAATAATATTTTCGCGAGCTTGGCTCACCACCAGCTTCACTTCCGCGGTTCCGACTACAACTCTAGTCGGCCGACGGAGACTGTCTTCGCTACGGAAATGTTTTTCCTCTCATAATGTCCCCGCTCGTCATCTCTCGGGCTTTTTTTTACCGTCTCCCCGACTGTCGACATGGGAATCCAGTAACCATGGCGCAGCGACGAGGGTAACAGCCACGGGAACAGCGGCGACGACGACGACGACGACGACGACGATGATGGTGATGATGATGAAAATGCCGCAGCAACAACAACGCTCATTCTCCGCGTCAGCCTCACTCGGTGTGAAACGAAACACTTATAGCCCCTCGCGAAGGATCCAGAAACGGCGCCATGGGTTCCTGGCAAGATTGCGGTCGCGGACTGGACGACAGATTCTTAAGCGGCGGAGGGCAAAGGGGAGGAAGTGGTTGAGTTGGTGACCTTTTTCTTTCTTTCGGCGTGGGGGGGGGGGTCCTCTTTACTTTTCTGGGTGACTGTTGATTGATGAATCGATCTATCAATCTAGCAATTTGATCAATTGATTTAGGGATGGGAATTAAGGACTCCATCTTTAACCAAAGGATCCAAAATCTTGTATACCTATATCTATAATATATCTATAATTGTATGTGGACAAATTTATCTATCGAGCCGAGTTCAATCGAGCACAACCTAGAGGTACATATTATCATTGCTATCACATCTAATCATATATATGATAGTTACATACCTAACCTATCACAGGTCAGTATTACTGATAGCAGAGTGCCGGCTGACCAAAGCACTAAAGAAAGGAAAAGAAAACACAGGTCGATAATAAATAGTTTATAAATACTTCCTATCATACTGCGGCAGCCGGCAACCGACATTATATCATTATTGATAGGCATGATATGTTTAACAAAAGGAGAAGTTAAAAGAAAGGATCACGTTTTGTTTAACCCGTAAGCATTCACACGATACCTAACTAAGCCATGCACATCGGTCATCTTGATATCTTCGTCACGTCGCCCAAAGCAAAAGAGGCAGAACTGAGAAGGAGAGAAAATGGGGGCGAAACAACGGGGACCTTCGTTTTGTGCTTCTCACGCAGGAAATCGATCCGGATCTATGGTGTCAGTCGAGAATTGGCTCTAGAGTGTTTCCACTGAAGAATTATTAGCACAATCCGTCTTTGGTATCGGAATGAGGAAATAAAGCTAGAGAAGAGCAAGGATAGAAACATAAGGTGGAAATAGCACAAAGGAGGGGAGAAGACAAAAAACTTACGCGACAATAGTCGCCCATCCAATCAACCGCCAATGCCTTTCGTGCCTCCGACTGATCGCGATCTTCTCTCCAATCTCAGTGCAGGCTGGACTGGTCAGGCTAAGCTTTGCAGCGTCCGCTTTAACACCCATAACCTTAGCTCCCGCCGCGGTCGAACCAATGTTAACCATCAGCACCTCATTTTTGGTCAACTTGGCGACCTTTGCCTGCTTGCCGTCGGCAGTTTTCACTCCGAGCAGCCGGCGCAGCAGGAAGTAGTTAACCTCCAGTTCAGTGTAGATGGCTGGCAATTGCCCCCGGAGGCCGAGAACGAAGCCAACCAGACGATCTGCACGACACAGGGTGGGATCGACGCGAGTTCCGACACCGATCAGGCCGCCTGGGACGGCAAATTTCAGATCATTGTGCTCCGCAAAGAGGGATATAACCCGCGAGAAGATCGGTCGGCACTGAATCTTGCCGTTCTCATCTTTACTGACGAGACCAGGCCGGATCTCGATTTCATCGTTCAGTTTCAGCACTCCCGTCAAAATGGAGCCACCAGCAACACCACCTTTGAGCTGGTCGATTTCGGCACCCGGCTTGTTGACGTCGAACGACCGGATGACAATCATGTGAGGTGCAGCCGAGAAGTTCCGGGGGGGAATGGGGATGTGTGAGATGATGTATTCATTAACGGCATCGATGTTATACTTGAGTTGGGCAGAAATGGGAACGATGGGGGAGCCGTCCGCGACGGTACCCCGGATAAACTTCAGGATCGACTGGTAATGTTGCAAGGCAGCCTCTTCCCGCATCAGGTCCACCTTGTTCTGAAGAATAATAATATGGCTTAGCTTCATGATTTCAATCGCTGCTAGGTGCTCTGAAGTTTGTGGCTGGGGACATGTTTCGTTGCCCGCGATCAAAAGAAGCGCAGCATCCATGACCGCAGCACCGGACAACATTGTACTCATGAGAATATCGTGGCCAGGGCAGTCAACAAAACTATTCAGCTATCAGAATTTCCTCCACATCTCATCTTCCGCTCAACGTCCCCGCATCATATGGAGATCACTCACGAGACATGCCGCAGGAGTCGATACGTTCCAGTACATCCCTCTCTCTCACATGGCGGGTTGATTTCTCTCTCGCTTTTGTAGCTCTTGTAGCATGTTGGTCGAGGGCACTCGGGATTTTCGCATTTGTAGATCTTGGCGTTGGCGTAGCCGAGCTTGATGGTGATATTCCGTTCCAGCTCATTTTTGAAGCGGACTGTTTGGACCTCCGAAATCGCTTTCACCACCGTTGACTTGCCATGAGCGACGTGTCCAATAGTTCCAATATTGATAGTTGCCTGGCGCGCAATAATCTCCGGTGATAGCGGGGTCAGCGCCGATAGGTCGATCGAGCTCGGGTCAGGTTGTTCGGGAAGCTCTGGTCGCTGGGGGGGTGATGGCGGTGGTGCGAAGGAGGTTTTTTTCAAGGCGGACTTTAGTGGTTTCTCTTGAGGTTCTTCTAGCTCCAGGGGCTCTTGATCTTCGATGTCGTCAAGCCCGTTGGCATCCTCTAGGATTGGTGAACCAGGCTGCGATTCTTCGTCCGAAAAGTCGCCATTGGTCGCCATGATTGCGAGCAGCGCCTTTTGAGAGAAGTGAAGAACACGAAGCGCGGGATGCGGGATGTAGGCGGGCGAGAGCGGTGATGAGAAACTATCTTTTTCCTATGTGGAGGGCAGGAATTGATAAGGTTGACCTTGCTTGGGAGTTGAGGTTTGATTTTGTATTATTGCTGGTTTGTGGAGAGAAAAAACCTCGTTGATATAATGATAATCATAAATCATAACTAAATGTTGAAAAAAGCGGTGCGGGTTCCGTCCCAGGGAAAAATACCCTAGTATATTAGTGTATCGTACCGCTTATGAGAATTCATTTAGATCATTCGGTTTGAAAGATCAGAGAATTCTCTGACTCACATTCACAACAATCTACAACAATCTACAATATTGATAGGTATTTTCATCCTGGATCAGTCATCCCATGACAGGAACCTATCATCGCCAGTCCTGATGAAGGCACCATCCAGGCTGACTACTATCATTCGTTACTATGTACAAATAATCCATGACAGGACATCGATACATGTATCATATCATATAACGTGACGTGTTAGATTCGGAAGACTATCATACTGTACGATAGATGATATAACATGTATGGAGTACCCGCATGTATTTATATAGGTTAAGGTAAATGTATATACACATGTACACATGTACACATATATAATAGGTACATATCATATAACTAACTCAAGTAGGTTGTATCATGTCATGTGATGGGACAAAGCTTGATACAGAGTGTTGATACGGATAAGTCCCCTAGGTACATGTACTATGTATAATGATAATAATGATAATGATAATGATAATAATAATAATAATAATAATAATAATACCAGATATAGTAAGTAGTATACATGCTTAGACGTACTTGGTCCAGCTTCTTTTCATGATATCCCCATTAAAATCACGGCCGGAGAAACGACGTCTTCAACACCATTATTGAAGCAAAATTCTACTCATCTTCGTCTTCATCACTAACAACACCGAGATTGGATCCATCTGCGCTGTCATCTGATGTGGACTCGAACTCGGGGGTAGGCCGGTTGCGAGGCTGCTGCATCACAAAGGCAATTAGGCAAGTGATCCGGTTTCCGGTCTCATACGCTTTCAGTAATGTTCCAACTGAACGCGGATGGGGAGTGGTAGTCACTTGATCACAATGTGACAAGGTAGACTCCGGTTGTCTGGCTTGCAGTTCCTCTCTCCATACCCTCCAGAGACGAACAGCACCATCACTACTTCCAGTCACTACACATAGACTATCCCTCCAGGGACTTATTTCTCCCAGATGGAGGATGGTGAAGTCCTTGATCCGCCCAGAAAGACCACAAGGTCTGCCCCCAAGTTGCGCTCGAATTTGAGCGTCAGGGATGGCTGACTCCAAGGTTCCGGAGCCCGGCTGTGTCATCCCTTGGGTAGAATAGAAAATCACTCGGCCATCCTCTGTCGAGACAGCTAGAAGTTCATTCACGAAATCTTGGGACTCACTAACCGTGATGTACCGAATGCGGTGCAACTTGCTCATGGGAGTTGGTAGAAGTCTGCATTTGGGGGCGCAGTCCTAGCTGGGGGTTAGCCTCGACGAGCAGTCCGGGTATGAATAGGTATCGTAGACCACCGTACCATTCCAAAAACCACAGCACCCCATTCAAAGGCGACCGCAAAGTCCTCTCCCTTAGCATTCCATACAATCCTCCGGCCTTCGCCCGATCCCCGTGTACCTTCTTTCGCGCTTTGGAGGATTTCTTTGCTAAAACTCAACACACCTGCCTTCTTTCCGGTGACAAGATTCCAAAGGCGGAGGCATTTCTCCCCCTTTCCGACACTGAGCATCAATTTCATGCTAGGGTGGACGGCGAAATCATTAATCCCGGAAGGAGAGCCACCGGGGGGAGCTGTATCTCCGCCGGGCCGTCCCTGCGCCTTGGGCCGGGGAGCCTTGACGGTGGACACCACGGTCCAATCTCGAGTCTTAGTGACGGAAATCGTGTTGTCCTCCGCCGCCGCCAGAAGCTTGGATCGGGATGGAAAGGACAAAGCGGAGATGCTAGATGGGTGGTGTAACAGGAACCCCAGTTCACGGTTCTTAGGGTTCTCCAAGACCTCGCTACCGGAAAACATGGGAACAGACGGCATCTTGTCATTGGTCTCTGGGGGGTAAGGGGAAAGGGCATAGAGGTTGATGCGTTCATCAGTGCCGCCGCTGGCCAGGATCAACTTTTCCGGCGAGGGCGGAGACAAAGCGAGGCAGCGAACAGCTGATGCATGGGCATGAAAGAGGAAGGTATCGGTGAGCTGGACAGGTGGTGATCCAACTAAAGCGGCTTCATCCCTTCCTATATCCCCAGAAAGTGTCGCCGTAAAGCCATGCAAAACTCGCTCATACGATCCGGTGACGACCTGAATAGTCACTGACGAAGCATTTCCTTCACCATGGAGCGCAGAGCCGTCCAAAGCTGTTGTGGGTTTCGCGGCCTTCCGAGGCAGCCGTTCCACTGCTTCTTCATCATACAGCGTGGGATCTCTCTTGCGTTTGGCCATGAGTGAGTGAGGTGGAGGACACTGAGATAGGATCACTCTTCGTTACGGTACATATAACATATATAATATGATAGCTAGGATAATCCTATGATAATAAGTACTGTATGTAGAACATGTATATCTCATACATCCAATGTACTGATATGATAATATAATAAAGGGCCAGCAGGTACGGATATCAGATCCTTGTATTATTTTCAAGCGCCAAAAATTTTTTTTTTTTTTTTCACCAAAAAAATATTATTCTGCCGACAGTAATAAAGCCGTCAAGTTTACCGCCCGTAGAATAAAAAGCGGAAACCGAAAATGTACCTAAGGTATCATGCTGACAGTGCCTCAGGCTGGAACATGTCTTCAAGGTTGATTAGGTACCTACCTAACCTATTATTGTTACTGGCATTTACATGCATTACATGCATAGTTACCTACATATGATAGATAGCCGTGGCCGCATGGTGGTTCCTTCCCGTATTATTATCATATAAAGTTATCATTCCTGTACCGTACATACATACCATACCTACCTAACCTATCTATCTCCATAATCCATTAGATATATTAATGATATTACTATGATACTAACGCGGGTACCCCAGGCGGTCGGTCATCATTACTGCCACCGTTACTGCCACCAACCACCACACCAGGAAGGCAACTTTCATAATAATATTTTATTATTAAAAAAAAAGTTATTCTTTTATTCTGATTATTCTGATTATCTGATTATTTATTCTTGTTATTCTCCGTTCCCCAAAAAGGCTCAGGCAGGCATCAAAGCCCAAACTGAGATTCTCCCTCCTATTCTTCCCACTCTTCTCCGTCCCATTTCATCCCCCCCCTCATCCTTTTCATCATTTTGGAGCGATATTTTCCGTCTGAATGACATCGCTCTATTCATTATCCTCGTTGCCCCCGCCTTTATCGGATGTTGAGTGGTCGAGATAGACTCGATGCTCCGCGACGAGCTGCTTCGGTCTAAGAACGATGAGATCGCGTAAGTTCGCCTCGGTTTTGAGTGGCTCGATCTCTTAATCGTGTCGTTCCCAACCGATTTCTTATTTCTCGTGGATTTTAGACGTTGTTTGTTGTCGCGAAAGCGCAAACTGAGCGAGCTCTACTTTGCGACCGTGTATTTCGGGGGCGCCCCCGGTGGTGCTCCCCACGATTCCCTATATCAGCAGAAAGAACAGGCGTTTCTCGACGCCAACGACCTCTCGAAGTAAGTTCCTTCTTTGCATTACTCTACAACCCCAAAGAAGTCTCCGATCTTTTTTTTTTTTTCCTTCTTCTGTTTACCATGTGTCTTACTGCAATCATCTTCAATATTCACATCCAGATTGGCTGCGACTAAGGCGTTTATAGGGGTCGGTGCTTCAATGAAGCGGCTCTGCCACCCCTTCCGGACTATGCCGCTATCATCGCGCGGGTTCAGGAACGGAACCGTAGTTCGAACGATGCTGAGAAGCCGCCGGAGGGCACATTTAAGACTACAGAGGCGGCGAATGCTTCATCCCCTGAAGGAACCGGCGATGTTACTTCCGCAAAAGCAGCGGCTAACTTACACGAACGTCATTGGCATGGATATGAAGAGCGAGATGATGTCGCGCGAGGCCAGGATGTTACCGATCCTGAGGATCAGGACCAAGTTGACATCTCAACACCCGCGGTCCCAGCCAGAACTCCTCCAGCGCTGGAAGGAGAGGCATCGGAGGTGGTGCAGTTTGCACGTTCCCCCGGTCCTACGCAACCCCCTGGAGTCACCGTGCCTGAGACACCAGTGAGTAGCACTGAACAACTGGCGCCTGACATATCGTCCTCCCCTGGTCAGCCTCATTCGAGTTTGAAGAAACAAGGTCAGGATGTTCTCGTTGCTCGTGAAGGCGCTCCAACATTTTCGGCTGTTGAAGTCCCTGCTCGGAGAAAACGTGCTCAACGACCCTCTCTGGCTCTCAGCGCCCCCGCACTTTTCACGGGTCAGCCCCTATCGCCCGCCTCGTCGGTGGGACCCTACTCTAGCAACACACCCGTACCCCCGGTAGGATCCCCAGACACCAGCCCTGGTGAGGAGACAGCGGATCCAGTGATTGAGCTAGCTAAGCCGACACCAGTCAATCATCACAGTTCTGTACTGGCTGTTTCTGAGTTCTCTGAGCTAGACGTAATCTCATCAACGCCAACTAAACTGAAATTAGAGGAGGCACAGTCTCGGCGGCAACACAGCGCTTTCGCCACAAGCAAGGGAATGATCGATGCCTCCCAACCTCTCGAAGATCCTCTCGCAAATGAAGCCATCGGAGGCAATGTTGAACCTTCTGCCCTGGAGATGCTGTCAGTAGGCCGAGTAGATTCCTCAAAGGAACCTCGTCTTCAACATCCATCAGCAAGGGAAGAGACGGATCGGGTAGTAGAAATCTCGGCGGAGAGGATCTCTGAAGAGGTCGTCTCAGGAAATGGATACACCACAGTTATCATGGAAGATAAATCAGTTGGCACGACTGTGGCCACTCCTACCCCATCTATGTCCAAAAGGATTCCAGTTGCGACACCATCTTCGCAGCCCCAAGCTGAGAGGATGACGACGAGGGTATCGTCCGGTGCGATACGACATAAGTCTGTTTCTGAAATCCTCGGGGAGACACCAAAGCAATCAGCGTGCCCAACCGATAAAGGCTCGGTGGAAAGACTTTCGATGGAATCTACGTGGGCCACATCTGTTGTTCAAACTCCCTTATCTTCTAATAAAGACTCCCCAACTGTGACCGCGCGGATTCGTTTCAAGAACAGAAAGGAGCGCGAAAAGGAGCGCAGCAAGCTCTCGACCGTCGTCTTCCCGAAGCAACAGATAGAAAGACACGAATCTGCTGACCTTGTACGCCAGAACACCGCAGATTTAGCATCCGGATTAAATCAAGAGCAGGACTACCTATTCATGCTCTTTCAGAGCAAGGCGTACTCCCCTCCTCGGGCTGTGAACCTTAATACGCTCCTTTCTTCTGCTCATAAGACCTTGTCAACTTCGAATCACCTCCTCAACTACCAAGAGCAGATGGATTGCCGTACGTTGCAGCGGATCTACTCTCTCCAGAGCGCTAATCGTTGGCCTCTCCGTCAGATGAAGCGATCGGTTGAGCCGTCACGGCAAGCAACTCACTGGGATATCCTTCTGGGTCATATGAAATGGATGCGTACCGATTTCCGAGAGGAGAGAAAATGGAAGATCGTGGCAGCCAAAAGCTGTGCTGATTGGTGTGCCGAATACGTGAATAGCGACCCTGAGCAACAAGCATTACTTCGTGTTTCCGTGAAGATTCCATTGAAGACAGAAACCAGCTTTGTACGAGAATCGGAAACGTTCATCTTCTCACAAGAAGATCTGGTTGATGAGCCTGAACCTCTTTCTCATCCCACTCCAGAGCTGGTTCCATCCACTGAGGATGACTCTCTCTCAGAGGGTTTCGCCGACGAGCCTCATGCAGATCTACGTGTCTCCGCTGCCCCAGCAGAGATTTTTTCATTAGGCTCGGACGAATTTTCCTTTTCAATGGACATTACTCCCGCAGCCGAGAAGCTTCTGGAAGAACTCCCTCTCTACACTCCCATCAAAATTGTGCCCGAAACCGGGCTACCAACGCCCAGAATACAGCCCGATAGTGATTGGAAGACTGATATTCTGCCTATTTCGAAGTATGTCATGGGGAGCATCCATTTCCGAGATGATGGGCCAATGAGAAAGCGCAGTAGATACGATTATTCGCAGCTCGAATGCGAATCGGACGCGGATAAGGTTGATCTACCGCCTGAGCAGACAAATGTGGCTCTTTTCTGGCCGGAAAATAAACATATCCGAGATCGTATTCATCCTGGTCACTCTTTCCGGCCACCAGCCGAGCACCCTATGCCATCGGTGGCGTTCTTTGAGTCAAGGCAGTCATCACAATGGACATATGCGGAAGATGATGAGCTGCGCCGTCTTGTGAAAGAGTATTCTTACAATTGGTCGCTTATCTCGAACTGCCTATCATCCCCATCGCTCTTCTCCTCAGGAGCCGAACGACGGACGCCGTGGGAATGTTTTGAGCGATGGATCGGACTTGAAGGGTTACCGGCGGACATGTCTAAGATACAGTACTTCCGAGCTTATCATCAAAGGCTAGAAACGGCTCAACGCAACCTTCTCTCCCAACAGGTTGCCCAACAACAGCAACAAGCACAACCGATACAGCAGCAGCAGCAACAGGGTATAGCCGCACTACCTCAACCGCCGGTCCGAAGAAGGACGACGCAGCCAATCAGAGTTGACCGTCGGCGTAGCTCTAGACATCTCGCTCTTCTTGATGCTATGCGAAAGCTGGCTAAAAAAAGGGAGACTATGCTGCAGAAACAGCAGCACGGTATGACATGTACAAGATTCCTTAATTACAAGACTAACTTGACTGATGTCGTTTGCTAGCCACTCACCTTGCATCTCTCCGCAAGGCCAATGAGACGAATCATCCCAAGCCCCTGATCTCGTCGCCGGCTGGTTTTAGCAAGCTGAAGCACGAGCGGGAACTGAAGACGCAGGAAAGGCAGGAACAATACCGGCAGCAGATGATTGCCCAGCAAAGAGTGAGTGTGATTTTACGTATTGTGAAGATAACCACTCGCTAACCGCTCTTTGGTCGAAGGCGAACCTAGCTGCTCAGAGGACTGGGCAACTACCCAACCAGCAGCCGATGATGAACGGTGGCTCCGCTCGCACTTCTAATGGTATACCGTCCGGTAGCGGAATTCTAACGATACCCAGTGCGATTCCCAACGGCATACCAAACGGTATAAATCAAGGTCGGTCTCATCCGATGCAAGGGGTGTCGAATGGTGTTGTGGCCAATGCACCCCTGGCATCAAATTCTATGACCGTGAAGATGGTGCCTCAAACTGGGATGCCGCAGCCTTTGGGTGCGAGACCTGGGGTGCCCATGCAGGCATCGCCTGATAATGCCCGGGTCATCCGAGAAGCTAGCCGTGTCCAAGAACAACAGCGAATTTTACAATCGCGCCAGCAACAGCAGCAACAACAACAGCAGCAGTTTCAAGTTCAGCAACCGTTTACATCGCAAGGGTCTCATTCGACTATCAACATATCCAGCGCCAACGGCGGCTCCAGCAACCCGGCCATGCTCGCAACACTTCAAGCTGCAGGAGGGATGCAAAACTCGTCATTCCATAACGCTGCCAGCCAAATAGTTTCGGCCGCTTCTCCACGCATTAGTCAACAAAGCCACCTTTCAAGTGGTGTTATACCAACAATTAGCAGCATTCAAACCCAGATTCAGCGAAGCAACCCAAATATGCCCGCGGAACAAGTTGCCAAGATTGCTGCTGAGCGCCTACATCAGTTTCAGCAGCAGCAGCGTATGTCCCAAGTAACTATGAATGCTGCCGCCAGCAACGTTGCGGCGGTTCAAGCCAACTTCCAAGCACATGATGGGAACGTTTCCACCACCCCCACGACAGCAATTCCCAATGGTGGAACGGGAGTATCAAACTCACCAGCCCAAGGATATTCTCCCATGATGCGTGTTAGTCAACCCAGCCCGCAGAACCGTGTTACCGTTAACTCTCCGGCCATGAATGGAGCTGGTGCGTCCCAAACGAGTCGGAGTGCCACCCCACAGACGCAGCGAAGCGGCAGTGTCCAATCCAGTGTTGTTCCGGGCATAAGCAAGAGTCCCCACCCTCCACAGGCTCAGATCACAAGCAGCTAGATACTTCTCCTTCGAACTGTGGAGTTACCAACTCCGCGTCTTGGCTGGTCTCGTTCAAAGTGAACGGTGTCTGCTTTTATCCCCTTGTCTTACGTTGACAGTTCTTCTGGCTACGCCTGCTGTTACTCCACCTATCCTGCCTTGCCCCCTACCTCACCCTGTCCTTTGTTCCTCGCTCTTCCTTCACTTCCTTAATACCGTTGAATGTGATGCGGATGACGTTCCTGGCGAAATACCCCATTTGTTGTTCTGTCCTGCTGGCGTTTTCAGTTTCCAGGCTAGTTCCTACCGGGATGCAAGCTTTGGAAGTACCTAAAGCAGTAGCTTAGGGCTGTATTTGTACCAGTAGTATTGACTGCAAGTCAAATCTGACCACATTGTTGGCAGGCTATATGAAAATCTGTTGGAGCTCAGAGCTCCAGTCAATCGTCGCCCTACCTGATCCATAGCTGTAGATAGATGAAGTAGTTCCCCGAGAAAGAATTTCTCTTAGGAAAGCCAAGCCGTTCAAGGATTCTTCCCTTTTCCATGAGGCTGTGACCACCCTTTTTTTTCTCTCATATAGAAGAACCCCATACCTAAAAACAATAGGACTACTTCAAATCGTTTTTTTTTAGCTGCATTCAAACGCGAATCCTTCCAGTCTAACCTACAAAGACCGGGTTGTCAATCCCTCCGGCAGATGCATTCAACCTAATGCCAAATTTGCTCTTGCTGACATCCCGGAAACAGCAGCGGGAAAGCACCTGATTACTATCCATATGATAGTATAACGTTGATGAAATTATGATTGATTAATGAGCCAAGGTCCCTTTCTACCGAGAGCCCTACCGTGTATCTGCGACATCGTAAGGGCCTGCTCATCGACCCTTTCCCATCCCACCAGCAGACCAATGGAACAAACAAGTGACCGGGCAAATCCAGGGGCTCACCGAACAATGATCCGAGCAGGTGAATCTGCAGGCAAGCAAGGCCTAGAAAGTCAATTTCACTGGCCTTGCTCTTCGTCTATCAGTTCAAGATTTCATGACGGCTTCGAACCTGGCGAGTCGATTGGGAAGGTTGCGACAGATAGAATAAAGACAAACCCCATCCTCATGCTGCCTTTATTTAAAAAAAAATTCAGTGAGCGAGCTAGCCCTTCGGGCACATCTTCCAAAACGCTGCACAACAGTATTTATTTATGTTCCACCCTCTTGGAAGTCCGTATTATATGATGAAGCTAAATTTGCTAGAGTAACAAAGTGCGTTCGCCGAGAGTAGCTTCAGCTTCACGCCAACTTGTATCTCATAGGTGCCTTAGGTGTGTGAAACGGGCGGGGATACCAATCGCTAAGAAGTATTAGATGTGAGGAAGAACGCAATAGCTGCTACGCGCGCACGCGAGATAAAGTATGGCCGTAGATGTAAATGCCGGTAGTAGAATAATATTAAAAACTGAAACTTGCCTTCTCGTTTCTCGTGATCAGTAGAGGGGCCAGGTCTTGTATTCATGCTATTAATACTAGTTACACTGACGTATGTTAGACAAGTTAACTTCTGGATTCGATCCGATATATGACGAACAAGACTCTTTAAACTTGACTAAGCGGATATAGATTTCCATTGATGTTATTGACTTATAGGCATAGTTATATCTGGGGACCGCATCCGGGAGTCACAGTGACCACAGAAGGTTTAGCCCCAATCTATGTATAACAAGATGAATTTCATTTACCATAACAACAGCCTTTATCCGCTCTCTAATCCGCTCTCTAATCCACTCTCCGAATTTCCGATTCGAAAGCATTGCTTCATGGAACTTCCGACTGCAGGCAATTTCGAGCGAGAGGATATGTGTATATAAACCTCAGTGCATATCAGTAAAGATTTGAACATGGTTGTTTTCCGCTGTGAGGTGAATCGGCTACGCTCTTGGGAGGGGTTTGATCTTTCTGAACTGTTCGGCACTAGTCACATTTAATAGCAAGAGGGATTAGAGCGATAGTATGAGGAATCAGACGTCGGAATAATTGCAAGATGGCACTTTCCCCGAAAGATGTTTCTGCTACCAATAGCAAATTCAGCTTCTTGAATGGCAGCCACCGTTGCGCTTCAGGCTGCTCTGACTTTGCATCATACAAGTTTCACGGCTTTTCCAATCTATTTAAGCTGTTCGGCCTTCCAGTAGAGGCTGCAGTAAAGTGCTAAGTTAGTATCTTTTCATTTTCTCTAATCTCCCACCTGCTGTCGTTCTCTTCTTGACACGATTGGCCCACCTCTTATTTGCGGATAGTGACTTTCTAGTGGCTTTCCAACCATCACTGCGTAATCCCTGAACTGTCCCACGCCTGTGCTTTCTCGTCATCCGTGGCGTTTTGAATGATCGAGGATAATAGGGCTCGATATGTGGCAAAATAGAGGTAGCATTCAACGACAATGGATAAGGGGGCACCAGGGGAACCATGTCTGAAATCGTATTCCAAGTAATGCTGTAAGTCCCTCTAAATCTATTTGACTGGCTTTCGAAACTGGATTGGCCGTTGCTGGGTTTAATCATGCAATCAAAAACTAACTCGCAGCTTTCAACTTGAAACAACTTTTCAAATATTCGATGCAAGAGAATCCAAAGTGGGTGGTGTAAAAGGGGGCGTTGACTGTTACATAAGGCTATAATTTTTCAAAGGAATCGAAGCGTTGTGTGGAGAGTTATTCAATCAAATACCCTCTCCAAATAATAAGAGAAAAAAGGGGTTTGAACTCGCACGTTACCGGTGGCCGGGTCTTAAGAAATGTTGGAAATCATCTCAAGGTAAGGTCGGTAAGTAAAGCGGATCGTTTACCGCCTGCTGTTTCTGGAGTTGCTGACTTTTGAAAGTCTTTCCTTGAAGTTCTCAGAAGAATTCCTCTTTATCAAAGGATTCTTCCCTTTTTTTTACATCAAAATCCCCAGTAGCATCACAATCCTGACTACAGCCCCTGTCCAATCCAATCTGATTGTGTACTTATGTGAATAGAATACTAGAGTTGAAGTCGCATGAAAAAAGCCAACCAGCTTCCTTCCCAGAATAGATGGACTAAACTACATAGGTGCGTACGTAATATAGTCTGTAGTAAAGTACTCAGATGAGCCCCAAAGGGCCAAGCCATGTTGCCACCAGGCCAGAAGAACTTCACTCACCTTTCACACCGACTACACCAACTACACCAACAGAGGCTCTTTTGCCGGGCATTCATGGCTGTCTCCCTTTGTTTCAATCGCCCATTAGCCTACTTAATCGATCAAATGTTCTAGACATGTTAAACTTGCTTCACCCCGCCTGACAGTAGTAACTGGACGTTCCATTCCTCACATCCAGAACTCTTTCCGCCATGCCCTCATTGAACCAGGAATCTACAGAGGATGTTCCGGCCTCCCTTGGGACCGGGACAAAGCGATTCTCAATGTCATTAGCAACCCCGAATGGATCCAAACAAAAGGGAATTTTCAACCTTCAGTCATCAGCTCGGGCTTCAGATGACTTAACGTCGTGCCATCCTTACCAGCTCCATGACGATGATCTCGATGAACCAGATGTAGAAGAACAACTTCCTGCGCATCAGGTCGTGACAGACTTCGACGCCGGTGCCGGTGGCGCTATCCATGCGGATGGGCGTGGTACTGACGTGGGGAAGCGTGAGCTAATCATCAAGGTCGAAAGCGAAAACAACTGGCGGGACCGACCAGGGGTGAATATCCGGAGGCCAAGGACGAAGAATCTCCTTCCACAAGAAATCTGGGTTCAGCAGCAGGCTGCTAAGGAAGGACACCACGATGGGGTTGTGGAGACAGAAATACCTAACATGTCACACGGACTCAGCTACGCGCAGTCGCGGGCAGTTGCCAAAGGAGAGAGCCTTGTGCTAGGGGAAGGCCATGCTGGGGATGTGGCTACGATGGATGCTGACAGCGATTCAGCAGCCATAACTACCGCAGCGCAGAGACTACCCACGCAGGATGAGATCGCTCTTCAGGCCCTTATCGATGAAAGCAAAGGACAACCGGGAACGAGGAGAACAGACTTAGTTATTGAGGCTCCAGCTCGGGATGGAGACGAGGAGGATGAAATACGATACGACGAGACGAGCTCTTTTCGTGCGGACGTGGCGACTCGTCCCGATCCGGCTAGCATTGAGGCCTATGCTGCGGTACCGGTTGAGGAGTTCGGGGCTGCTTTACTCCGGGGCATGGGTTGGAAGGAAGGCCAGCCAATTGGGAGAGGAAGATATAGTAATACTGATGGCATCATCAAACCACGCATCCCTGAAAGGAGACCTGGATTTCTTGGGATTGGGGCGAAGGATCTCTCTGGGGGCAAGGGTTCAGAGGCAGAGATCGGGGCATGGGGCAAGGCAGCAATGCGCAAGTCATCGAGAAAGACCGGGGGCGGGGACGCTGACGGGGTTTACATGCCCGTTCTTATGAGAAGCAAGAAAACAGGCAAATTAATTACAGAGGAGGAGTTTAGACTTCGACAACAGGACACCAAAGAACGGAACCAGAGCGAGGCAGACTGGCGAGAGAGGCGAGATCGAAATTTGGAGAAGAATGGCCGGGATCGTGATCAGAGATACATTTACGAAGCTTACGAAGCCAGTGATGGTGGAGACATCAACAGCGACTCCCATTATCATGAGAGGCGGCGGAATGGGTCCTCGAGACGTGACCGGAGTCGCTCATCAGGAGAGCGCGATCGACACTATCGGCGCTATGACGATGAAGATGGTAGCGGACGTGATAATCGATACTACCGAAATCGAGATGGAGACCATCGCGACCGTGATAGAAACAGAGACAGAGATCGAGATCGAGATCGGGATAGGAAGTATCGGGAGACACAACACATTAGGGACGACGATCGACACAGCTCTAGACGCTCCTCCACTAACCCTCCAAGACGAGATCGAGATCGTGACCGAGGTCCTTATCGGAGAAGCGACGATTCATGATCCGAATCCAGCAATGAGCCATAGACGAAAAATCTCGAAGACAATGCAATGCACTGTAACTTAATGTCCATGTTATATCTACATATGCCTTTGCCTTCTTTTTTTCCCCTCTGATCCGTGGGGAATATTGTACGGTAGATACTACCATTTCAGGTAAAATAAAGTATACTTTAAGGGGAGATGCACGTCTCATAGATTAGACGGGGAAACGACATGATTCTATGCAACTACGCAAGGAAATTGGGTATTGGAATAGAAAGGAAAGAAAAGTTGAATCAAAATCATATCATTGTTAGCTATCATCGGATTCCTAACTACTACTAATAATAATAAAAATATCTAGGTCACTTCTTCGGAGCGCCAATATCCGTCCGGAGGACATGGAACAGTTATTCGAGGCCAAACATATTTTTGGTTAATAACACAATTGCAAAGGAAACATGGTTCTAGTACTGTACAATCAATCCCTTTCCAGTTAAATTTTGCCGTGGCAGTGAAGATTGGCACTCATCGCGATCTTACTTTAGAGGCATCAGGTTCCGGCGACAATGCGGCGCCAGTGTAGCCGTCAAATTCCACTATTCTCCTGTAAGGTTGATCGGTGGTAGTTATATTTGCGCGCTCCCTCCGGAAGATATCCCTCACGGTGCCTATGGAGCCGTCCACCAGGCCACAGATTTTTGGTAAGCCATCCTCTAGCACCTTCGCAGACGCAGAGAGTATCGGAATGGCTCTCGGCCTCATCTGGGGTAGCTGTCGCAGCCCCCAAACCCACATACTTAGCGGAAATCCTCCAGATGGGGGAGTCAAGCTCAGCCAAACACCGATAGTTGTACCGAGTCACTCGCTCTTTCTTGAAGTAGAGGCGAATAGCTGTATCAGTAGCAACCTCTTCGGGTAAGAGATCGACAGCGACATGACTACTCAAGGTAATCCAGCTATCAGTGGAGATAGTCCTGCCCTTTCACAGTCAGAGCTGCTCTGAAGCTGGAGCAGAAGAGCCTTCCCCTAATTGCCTCATCTGCTGTTGTAGCCGAATGATGCAATTGAATTGTTCGCATAGAATACAAGCAGCGATAGCTTCAACCTTGGAGAAAGTGGAGGGAACCTTGTGGTAGAGTGCCTCTGATCCTACCGGCCGGGTGGGAGCTGAAAGAAATCGCCACAGAATAATGTTCAAACCACCAAATGGATGATCCACTTCGGGAAAGATTTGTCGGAACTGTAGGTTGATCGAATGCAGCGTAGCCAGATCAGATCGACCTTAGATTTTCCATCGACAATAAGATATCTTGGATTCCTGATTTTACGTTGAAATGCTATTAGGCTCGCTGATGGTAATTCTTTGAAAGTAAAAGTAGTCTTGACCGGGAGGTGCAAGAGACGATGTAAAGTAGAACGGTTAATAGCATCAACAGCAACTCCGGTTTAACCCTGCAAGTTCCTGGCGGCAAAGGTAGGCAAAGGTATACATACATACTACTTTGTCAAAGAGTTTCCTCTGCTCAGGGTTCAAAACCACACCCCCCCACAACTTGATCTGTAGGTAACTAACGGACGGTCTTGGATAGAGCGATCTTGATACCTTTCTCATCCATCTCGCCATATATAAGCCGGGACGGTCTTTCTCTTGACGGCATTCTAACATAACCACATCGTGGGAAGAAGTATAGAGAGGAATTTTAAAGAGGATGTGGTTAATTTCTTGCACAGACCAGCTACGTCCTCCTTGGAGTAGGCAACATGAACCTGACGAGAGAAAAGCGACACCGCATGCGGTCTGTCCCCTTGATCTTGCACAGGCAATAGGGGAAAGACCAAGTAGGGGTGCATCTGCAAGCTATTGAGCAGAGCAGCAAACTAAGCCTCGGTGTTTGCTATAGCCACGAAAGGAAGAGCAGGTAGGGTTATGAGCGTCAGGGTGCCTGTAAGGATCTGGATTCTGTGCAAGTGATATTAACTCATATCCTAATATCGACGAAGGCTCCAAGGATTATATCGTACCTCAGTACGACGCTCCTCGCAGGTTTTTTTCAGAAGAAAGTAGGTACTGATTTGAACTCTTTGGACCTGCTACATATCTTCAACAGAGTAAGCCCATTTTAATGCCTATTAACAAAAAGAAGACAGTGAAGCGCGAAAAGACTAAAAGAAACGCGTGCAGGGAACTAGGGGAACAGGAATCACATGACGTCATAGGCCTGAGTTTTTCTGCCGGAGGAGACCAGTCAGTTGATGGAAAACGGAAATCACATGACATAGTGGGCCCTACCTATTTCCTCTCTGCGTTCTGCGTGGCTGCACCCAAAACATAGTGAGTGACTCAAAGTGCCTGGCGAGTCTCAGTTTCATTTGCACATATTATATATAATACTAATTAATGTAGGTAAGTAATATAACAATCATAAGATTTATCTATATGTATATACATATACAGCAAACCGCCGCATTGTTGCTGCTACAGGCAGCGCCCACGTCACAGAAGATTTCTACTTATGTATATTACATGATTCAAATTTTCATTCTTTCCAACTTTGCGCCTAACCTCGCTTTCCTTTATGCTCCCAGCATGATGATATCCTTTTCATGATTCTCGAGATCTTCGCCGCATTCCTCGGTGGAGGCATCTTGCAAGCTCCCCAGTCCCACACCGTCATCCATCTCGCCCAGAACCCACTCGACGAGATAGCTGTCTTCCACGAGCTCCTCAATCCGCCGGTAATGCCGATCCGTATAAGCTATTAATGCGTCTAAAATGTCTTTCATTCCAAGGTTTCCGCCTCCTGTCCTAGCTCCGCTACGGGTGGGTGGCGGGCGGGTGGCTAACTCCACGAAAGCCGACGCCGGATAGGACCTGACAAGAGCGTAGAGAATACGCTGCGCAACCTTGGCTGTGCGTGCGTTCGTGTTCCAGTCCCGGATGCGCAGGAGTAAGATGTACAGGCTCTCCCGGTCTAGAGACTGAAGAACGGTATCGACCTGGACATTTCCTGTCAAGCTCTTGCCTTTCTTCGCATCGGCGTCGGCACTTGATCCCTCAGGCGAAGATGATATGCTGTCCGCCTCATCGATGGCGGCTGTAAATAAAGAAAGAAGCCGAGCGGGATGATTAAGTTGCAAGGCGAGAGTGATGGCTTCGCGGTAGGCACCGGTGCGGATGTAGTTCTGTAGTTGTTGATCTTGTTCAATACGAGCCGTATTAGCCGTGACCGCGGCAGAGAGCGTGGCGGATGTGGTATCTATCCAGAAAGTGATGGTTGCGTCCGCGGCACCGGACACGAGAGCATAGGGTAAAGAAGCGTCAGCCATTCCCCTGGGAGCGTCATTCTGAGATGAGGAAGGCGGTTTGATGTCTGCATGGAAACCGGACACAGTAGGGGTAGCAAGCGCCCAGACTCGATCCGTGTGATTGTCGAGAGTCGTCTCAAGTTCACCGGTATATGGAGACCATATCTTGACAAGGCCATCAGCAGCCGCTGAAGCGATCAAAGGACGGAGGGCAGCAGGGTTGCGAGATGCTGCCTGGCCTCCCTCATCATCAATTCCAGACAGTTGAGGCGGCGGAAGCCAAAGGACCTTAAGTACACTATTCGAATGCCCTTCAAAGGTGAGAAGACAGCTGTAGTTCGACAAACTCCATAGCTTGACGGTTTTATCTCCAGAGCCAGTTATTGCCACGCCTTGGTTCGTGCTAGTACCAGCGTTGGTGTTAATAATGGGCGTATCTTTGGGAGCGAATCGAATAGACCAAACACCTCGCTTGTGACCGCGAAGGACACCCGCCACCGAGCCATCCTCGACCGACCAAATTTTCACAGTCCGATCTTGCGAAGCAGACGCAAACAAGGAGGATGTATGATTGACATCCATAGCGTTGATATCCTTCTCATGCGCTTTCCGCGTGTATGCTGCTTTGGGAAAGTGAGGCTTGGGGGAGTCCAGGAACTTCAGCTTGCCAGTATCCCAGCGCTTGATGGTGCGGTCCTCCGAGCCGGTGAACAGGAACGCAGGAGGGTGATTTAGGGGATCGGTATACGCAGAGGAATTCGGGGATGGAAAGGCTCGAGGAAGAGCGATCGCGCCTAATGACTCTGCATGCCCCGTGAAGACCGCCCAGCATATGTATGATGAGGTTTGCAGGTCTAGCCTCCATAATCGCGCTGTATTGTCTTTCGCACCAGTTGCGAGCCAGTGCCCTGACCAGTCAACATCAAGACAGATGATAATATCTTCATGGCCATCCAGATGGGTGATTTCCGCGCCAAAATATTTATCCTGTAATGGGTCCGCTGAGTTTCCTATTGTTATGATTCTAATACTCTCCGTATTCGTTGCCATAGCCATCCTAGATCGGTCTGGTCCTACAAAGGCCAGATCGATGACCTCGTCATCGTTTCCAGATATGCGTCGAATTACCGGTAATGGCTCTATCGGGCCCTTCTTGTATCCAGTCAGTTGATCAAGGGAGTGTAAGCGCAAGGTCTGATCGGCATGGACGGTCATAGCAAAGGGAAGACCAGAAGAATAATGGATTGCAATGATTGCCTCAACTTCAGCACCCGCGGGCTGTTCACAAGTCACTTCATTACCTTGGTCTGCGTCCCACAAGCGAAGTCTGCCATTCTGCCCTCCTATGAAGCATAAAGCGCTATCAGCAAGGAAAACGGCAGCCTCAACGCTCTCCAGGACTGGAATAATCTTGCGAATCTCCCATGTCTGTGCATCCCATAATATGACGGTTTTGTCTCGACTAGCTGAAAGCAATGCATGTTCTGAGGACGAATAAGATAAGCATCGAACGACTGAGACATGAGAATTGAGTGCCGCAATGGACTTCCTCTTATGTAAATCCCACACGCGTATTTTCCCATCCTCACTCCCGGATGCCAGCCGAAACCCAACAGTGGAACCGGCGTGGGGAATATCATCCACCATGTCTGAATCCTCCCCGTTTCCGCGTTTTTTCCGCGATTTCCGCTTCTTGCCCGAGATATCGGGGCTGTCATTTTGAAGGGAAACCTCGAAGAAGAATAGTGCCGATATGACTCCCCCATGGCCATGAAACGTATGGGTCACAAAAGCCCCCCTGATATTCCATATCTTGATGGATCCATCTGCACCGCCAGTTGCCAGTAGCGTGCTAGTAGAATCGACTGCTGTTGTTACCACAGGAGATGTGTGAGGCTTCACTGTCTTGTGGAGTTCAGTCTCTACAGCTCGTGAAGGCTCGTCGAATATTCGGAGCATATATAACCGCATAGACATAGATCGGGAGCAAACTACCACGTGAGATGCTGATGGTGTAACTAGAAGAGCGTCAACCACGATCATATATGGAAGTACAAGAAGCGAGGTACCTGCCACGCTCGTTACCAGTTCTCCATCCTGAACGAGGTCAGTAGGAGTACAAAATTTAGTAATGATAGCGGCTCGAAACTGACCCCTTCGAGACTGGCCAGGTGATCACCAGTCGCTAAATCTATTATTAAAACATCTTCCCTCACGCAGGTCACCAGAAGACGGCCGCTGGCGTCGAGTGATGTGCTTCCGCCAGTATGGATTGGCCGCAATGTACGTGAAGGCTCGAAGGTGATCTTGACGTTGGTCTTGGACATCTTCGCGGCATCAACAGCACATTCTGTCCCATCGCCCAATTAAAAAAATATCAGGGGGATAACCAACGTCCTGATTCCCACTCCGATCGGTTTTTTCCACATGCCTCTAGAAGCTTTTCTCTTTCTTTTCTTTCTTTTCTTCCTCTTTTTTTTTCCAATATTGTATCAAATAGAATAGAAAATTAATATTTCCGGACTCGACGATCTTATCTTATCTTATTAGATGGATTGAAGTTTGACACGTTTGCATGCGAAATTGTCGTCATACGTAATTAACAAGTTACATCTACATCTAAAACATCTACATACAGGACGGACTGACGATATAACCTCCGACGTACATGTATGATGGCTGGTTGAATCTTGACCTCCATCAACTGGACACAGCAACTTACCCATGTGCTAATATCCTAGCTGTTCATGTTAGCTCCTCTTGGGTCGCCTTTACCATATGTGCCGTTTGGGGAGGCTAGAATCTTTCTAGGGTTTGCTCTGTCACGATGGGCCGACAGGAATACATAAACCGGCTTGCTCTGGTAGGCTAGGCTCAGATCCCCCATGACTTCATATCAATACCCCAATCAAGGCCTGGCTCGAATGGAAAATGCATTTTGTTTTCCTTGGAGTCTACAATCTCGTTTCTTCTCTCAATGTTGACGCCTACCCCAGTCAACAAAAATCAACAATGCTGGCCTGCGAAGATAGTTTTTCCAAAACTCGCCCTGGACCAGCGGGTTCTTGATTTTTTTATGCAACATATATATTATTAAGCGCTAATGGTTATTTAGGGACGGTCGCCGTACGAAGCACCGGAAACCCGGGGTGCTACTTCGTCCGCAACAGTCAACGCAGACGGTTATGTTCAGCATTATGACGAACGGGGCCATCCGGTGAACCCAGCTTCGAAAGCCCTAGGGAGACAGCTCCGAAGGGCCAAGAATGATGTCCTCTCCACCATGGGAATCGTCGTCAGCGGCGAGGATGGAAAACTAGGTATCTCGAAGGAAAGACACAAAGTTAACCTTCTCACGGCGGAGAATGACTACGGCTTGGTCATGACCACGTTAGACCAGGTGATGATGTTTCTAGGCTCGTGGTGGACAATGTCATTAGGTGGTCGCATACTAGTACGACTTATCTGTTTATCAAATGGTCGTTTAGCTTGCTAACGATAGTGACGTATAACTAGACATTCAGAAGTTATACGCATGTGCCTTTAATCACTTTGATTCGGCTAGAGCAAAGATCAGTGGGACTTGTGGGGTTTTATTTCTCAGGAATTCTTGCATGGGCAGCTTCATTTACCTTGTCAATATGCCGGAATCACTTACTAGAACCTCTCATTCTATTTCTAGAAAGCCAGCTGCTGCCGCTTTCTAGCAGTGAGACTTATGGTCGCCTTGTACGCATTGTCTTCTCCACTTTACATACCATGTAAGCAACAAGGTAATATCTATCCGAGACTTCCTTAAACTAACCAGCCCATCAGGACAAGAGGTGCCTTATTCGCTCTGTTTGGGCAGACGTATATGTTTTCGCTTCTTCAGTCCCTTCACCTTGTCCACCCTTATGCGATTCCGAGCCTATATTTCTTCGTCCCCTTTAGCAGATCTTCATTGATTCAACTCCCTTCTCTTCCGGTAGACTTGTCTCTTCGCGCCATAAGTGAGTTTTTGTTGGGTGTGTTCACGGCGCCTTTCTCGTTGATCTATCTTTTCATCTATCTGCGACCAATCATAGAAGGTAGGATTTACCGCTTGCTTCGGAGACGGCTACCTAAACCTGATCACCCCGATGAGCTTTCTATTCGGGCGGCTTTGGAGAACGATTTGATCGAATGGACGGTGCCATCGCTTGGTCGAAGGTCGGATGAAGAATTCCGCCGCGGCAATTTCACCTTGTTTCAGGAAATCAAGTATGAGCTCTCGGCGTTGAAGAATTGGACTTTATCGTGGCTTGGTTGGAAGCAGGAGAAGACTTCGGATGGCGAGACAATCGTACCCTCAAGAGAGGAAGGGGCGCATCTCTGCCATCGGATTGAGCAACTGCAGCATGAGCAGCTAGAGGCCACCATACCTGGGACAAATCCTCCACGGCCAAGGAGGAGAAATTCCTTGTCCCAAGGGAATCGTCTCAACGTCCAACAGGACTCGGGCTCCCCAGGTCCAACTGCTTCCACACAGACACCGGAACCCGAAGCCCTCTTCAACATGGACGAACTCTTAGCAAGTGATCGCTTGGTGCAGTCGCCGGTCGAGCTGAGTCCCGATCTCTCGAATGGAGTGTCAGGCTCAAGCAGAATCGGGTTAGACGGTATCCCGAGGCTTGAGACGTCAACTATCAGCGAGCCCCCCCGGTCTATCGACCAAAATGCGCGGAATGAACGCCCGCATTCGCAATCAAACACACTTTTTTCTCATCCATCATCTCCCGAATCATCTCCCCCTACCTCCCCCCGAGTACGAGCGTCATTAGTTCATCAGAACTCCGAAATAATTACTATGCAGCTGGAGTTACTCGGCAACCGCCACCCGAGTAATGATCAAGCGGTGACAGGTCCTGACGTAGATCATAGACCACATCAAAATGATATATTGTCGAATCTGAGGTCACTCAATCGGTCTGCTTCTGAACTACTCGATGCTCTTCTATCAAATCAAGGGCGAAGTGCCGCCCATACAGATCATCCGGACGGCGCCGGAGTCTATGATCGTTTATCTGGCGTGGCATCCGATGATCCCCCTCGGGTCGCCGATAGCCCCGGGCCATTACAACGTGGTGTGATCGATCAGCAGGCCAGGCGCGATCCCAATAATGACACCGCCTCGGTAGCAACGGTTCCTGAAGGCACAACTATCCTCCCAGATGGAGTAGAAGAAACGCGCCATCAACCGTCAACCGATTCTGAGTCTGATTACTCTGTGTATTCTGGGCCTCGGCCTCTTTCCTCGAATACGCGTACCCGTGGACGTTCAAACACAATCTCTTCCCCTACCACCCACCGAGTGACCATTCTTTCCTCACACCCAGCTGACTCACTTGCCTCACATCTCGCATCCTTGATGACAACTTTGCTCTTCGCCCCTCTCGAATCACTATACCTTCGCTCGCTTGCACTGGCCTATCTCTCTTCTTCAGCTCCCGGTAATGCTAATGCGGGACTACGGTCCGATATTCGCAGCCTCTACGGATGGGTTGACAGTAGCAGAAGACAAGATACCCTTGCATACATAAGCAAATTCGTACTTGTGATGGGGATGCAGTCTGTTGTCAGTACTGGGGTATGGGGATTATGCACAGCGGCCGTGGTTGGTTTGGGGCGAAGGGCGTTTGGATGGGGAAATCTATAGTGCCTAATGACTTGCATACATAGCTGACATTAAAAGCGTCGTTGCACATGTACTTCTAGCACGATACTTCCATGTAGCTCCGATTACTACAGTGATGCCCGGGGGGCCAATGCATTGAGAGAAACCATCTATCGTATGTCATTGTCTTCTGCCTCTCTCAAGTCACAGCTCCTTTTAACGACGTTTATTTACTACACCATTATATCTCGGTTCTTGCTTCCGAGTCCCGATGAATGGCCCTCAATGACAGTTCGTATTATTATTTGTGTTAGCCGTTGAGTCATTTATCAGCCGAGCGCGGCATGAAGCCCACCAAGCAATAATGCTTACGGCAATGAAAGCAGGGCAGGTATGCTTTCCCCATTATTAAATCCTCCCACTCCAACTGAACACCATGTACTCAGCTTACATAGGTATTTTATGCTTCACCCGACCCCTACCTTGTTTACCAGGGGGTAGGAACGCCAATTATCGAGAAGACGAAGCACAAGGATATCAGGTACTTATGGGTATAATTCGGGACCATCCCTATCTTCAATCAAGTTAACAAGTAACTCCTTGGGAGGCCATAATATGATATCAGCCACCTCATAAGAGTGATTCGTTCAAAAAGGAAGGGGTCTCTCATTCACAATAACTTCAAATACCTACCTAAACACTTAATCTAAGTATTAATATCGTCGGGGTGCGAGCAATATATCCATACATTTATGTAGGGTACAAAGCTCTCCATTTTTACGATAGTATAACTATAGGCAACAAGGGTCACAGCGCTTTCTAACACTAAAGAAATCCTCCAATTGATATCTAACGGACAAGTCCCCGCGCTGACGCCGTACGTATATAGTAATGCACTGTGCTTACCATCTATATTATTACATGTAGGTATATAATTAGGGCAAGGGAGGGTGAAGATTTGATCGACGCATATGGCAGGGATCTATCTAGTGCAGTTGCTAAGTGCCTCCAGTTATTCCAATTTACGTACATACATGTATAGGTAGTTTCTGCGACGAGTCAAAGTTCCAAACCATTGGTACTTTAACTTTACTACAAATTGATATACCTATTTAGGTGTGTATAAAGGAACTGCTCTTGCGTTCCTACAAAAAGCGTTACTATAGTAGTAGTCGATAGGTATGATGTATATAAAATGCTTTTTATCTTTCTGTTAGCTTAATGAAGATAGAAAGCAAATAAGTACTAGCATGTAGGGGGGTATTTCTTTCCAAAGGAAGGATTGAAGGAGAGGATTTATGCCTCTGTATCCAAATTGCATTGAAGTGGGCATCCTGAAGATTTTCCATATTCTTGTTATTCTAATTAACAAAATAGGAAATTGCTGGAACATACATGGTCGAATATTAACCCTTCGTAACTGAATATTAAAAGAATCAAACTCTCTCAAGGAAGGCGAGCTCGAGCTGAATTGTTGTCACTCATGTCCGATGAACAACGCCCATGACGTTCAGGGATTCTCTATGTAGAGAATAGGCTCCTTTCCAAGCCGCAGCTGTAGTTAATCTAGTCGTTATTATTGGTCCAACTGTAGTCGGCTGGCATGCAATGCAACATTAGGTAAGCACTTGACGGTGGTAAACTTTGGACCGGGTTAACAAATACGAAAACTTTGAACGTTTTTGCCTTGATAAGATTCGATTGTTTGTCGAACGAATGTCGCATATGATACTTATACGGACTATCAAACTAAACCACTCGACCACACAAAAGAGAAAGCTAGGCTCCTCAGTGCAGTACTGAGTGGCTTATACGACAGCACGATGCGCGCAGGTTGACACGTACGCATACACATACCTTTTCTTCTTAAGAATATACTAAGGTATGTATGTACTAGTAGGAGGAAGTAGTGCACTTAGGAATAAGGTAAATAGTACATCCAGGGTCAAATCATAAGTGGCAGGGAATGTAGTACATTGGTAGGCAGCCAGTGAGCAATATATAGTACTTGGTTAGCGTGGGGAAAGAATGGAGTGGTAAAAGGGGAAAAAGGCTGCTGCTTATAAGTATGTTTCTAGATGATGAAGTAAGGAAGAGGGGAAAGTACAAAAGAATGTGGAAGCAAAGCTTTAGCCAAGTACTATATCTACATCATTCATCTTTCGATCAAGGACCCCTAAGCGAGTGAATCAGGTGTTCTGCTGCGACAAGCGCGAAGCACGCCGCCGTCAGCGTCGGATTGCAGGCATTCTGCGTGGGGATCACGCCGCAGCCGCCGAGATACAGGTCTTTCTGACCCCATACCTTGGAGTGTTTGTCGACGACGCTATCCTTATCTGACTCGCCTGCCCGATAGGTGCCGCAGATGTGCAGGGCAGATCCTGGAGGGAGATACTTGGGCTCCGCGCCAGGTAAGAAACCACCCAGTCTCGTGGCCACAGTGACCATGCTATAGTTCTATTTCAGCTCACGCTTCTTTTTCCCTCTTGCTTTTTAAGTTGTGGCAATGGGTGGGAACGGTTAAAGGGAAGGAAAGGAAAGTAATGGGGGTTGGATGGGAATTAGCTAGAACATACTCTTGCATCATATCCTGAGTCCTTCTCGCATCATCAGGGTCAACTCGGTAATGGAACGTTGGCTAGAAGCCGAGGGGAAAGAAGTAAGTAAGTAGGTACCTCAACACAAATAACAGGTCGATGAAAAATATGGGGACGTTGGTATAAGGATGATACTTCTCAAAATCATATAGGACTCACCTGTGGCATCCCGAAGCCATCTACCTGACCGGGGACGAATTCAATCCAATTTTCCTTGACAGGTTTGACATATCCAAACCAGCGGAAATCCACTACGAGCCGCTGGTCGATGGCTTCTGGGACCCCTCCGTATCCAAAGGCATCTCTGTGAATTTGCGTGTGCCAGGGATGCTCTTTGGAGAGGGGAGTGTAGACTTGAGGGTCTGGGTCATTGAAAGGGAATGGGAGCGGATCCTCGGGATGAGTTTTCCAGTGTCTTTCGACGATCTTCGTCCAACCAAGGTCGTAAGGATCCTTCGGAACTTCATCGACCAGAGTTCTCTTGAGCACCACCTGGCAGAACGCCATGGTTTGTTCGGTCATGTAACGGCCCTAAATAGCAAGAAAGGGCGCAAAATCAGGTCAAATTCACCGATAGAGAAGATTTCTAGGAATGAATTTAAACTCTCTTACAAGAACCCTATTAGATCTCTGGTCAAATCCAGAGTTAACAAGGATGCCGGGTGTCAAAACAGCACCGGCACAGATCACATATTTCTTTGCCCTGATATGATAAACTTTATCCGTTAACAGGTCTCTCACAACAACCCACGCTACTTGGCCTGTCAGATCATCACGCTGCAGCTTTATGCATTGGTAATTTGGGCGAATTTCGAAGGAATCTCCGCGATAACCTGGCTCCGAGAGATCTCCCAGTATTGTTGCTGCACATGACCACTCGATGTAGTTTCGGTTACCACGGCTGTTTCTTTTACAAGCCAGGGGCATTCCAGTGAATTGACGGTTCGGGAATGCACCCGCCAGAACGTGTTTAACAAGTTGGTGACGGATGGAGTTATCAAACGATGTGCTATTTGTGCTGAATAGCTCTTTCGCCCTTGCGTAGAGCCTGGACCATTCCCCATCAGAGTATAGAGTTGATCTTTCAATTCCAGGGAGCTCCTCTGGTGTACAGCACGTCCAATGAGAGCCCATGCCTCCAACGACACGAGAAGCCGCAGCAACCGGGAGGTTATCCCATGCCAACTGATGGGGATTCTGTCCATTATGAACGAACTGAAGAGGTCTAGCAGAGAAAGGATGTGAATTAAGATATTTAAAGCTTTGTTCCGCAAAGGGACTTACTTGGCATCCCAGGAGATTGGCTCCAGATAAGGCGCGCCTTGCTTGTCAACCGGAACAGACAACAGCGAAAGCTCACCCTATGACAATAATGAGCTTAATGTTCCGGCAAATATATCTGAACAATGGTATCGCATACCTTGACTGTACTAAGAGGGAATTAGCACCATATTCGAGGCTACAATTGACCTGCTTATACATATATGAAATGGAATGCTTACTTTGTGAACAAACTGATATCCTTTTGGACTGCAACGCTGTTTTTGTGGTGGTCTCCAACACGCCGAGTACCCCTAGATTTGTAAGCTTAGATAATCCTTTGGGAATAAAACTCGAAACGCATACTGTTCTCCGATGTCAATCATCAAGACCTTCACGCCTCCATTAACAAGGGTCCTGGCAAACGTGGCACCGATTGGCCCTGATCCGACGATCAAGACACCAGGCCATTCTTCGATAGCGTCCACCTGCGCAGCTTCTACGTCTTCGTAACACATGTTTTGTCTCTGGGTGAGCCGAAGGGGAGGCAAAATATACGGGATTTTTAGCGGAAACCAACTCTTGCCTTCTGTAGAGAATTGAGTAATAGACTCGCCTTTTATCATCGAGCATGACTGAGAAATGTCCTCGCGACTGCAAATTACGTGGAGACCTCAGATCTTCTACGGCTGAGAGCCAAACGATCACATGGTCCTCGTGAGTGCTGAACCAAAGCCATCGTTCTCACTCAAACGGTATCCCTCAGGACGTGGCGTGAGTATGGGCATGGATTGCCGAGCTTGTTCCCTAATTCTATGGGGAAACCATTGATGATTCGGCACCGAGAGCGATGATATAACATGATTACGAACATTGGCGATTCATGCCGATGGCACGATGATCATCATACGGGGCGATGCATCGACATCAACGGCTGAAAAGCTGTATGCCGAGATGAGATCGTGGTCCTGTTCTTTGTTAGTCTATGATCGAGGCCCTACAGAGGCCCGAGGCCGTAGTAGTGATGCGGGGTATCCCTAGATCTCACAGCTGATATCTGATATGCTGGAAGGATTTACTTGGCTATTATTCGTGTATACCTAATCTTTCAGCTGCGTTAGAGACAGTCTAGCAGCAGTGTAGCCTTAGGACAGAATACACGATCCGTCAATATATATGTAGCTAAAATCATACGTTCCCGTCAGAATTCGCACCTACTTAGCGCATTCCTAGCAGATTGGAATAATCCCCTTTCGGTATATTCTCCGTTAGAAAGCCAAGCAAGCTTCCTATTTGACTTGAAAGTATGTGCTCTAAATTGCTCGCTTTCTTGTTGCTGAGTGAAATACTCATCACCCTAACGCGCCAACCGCCTGCTGTCCTTACAGGATTTCTTCGAATGCACCATCACTGGGTCTTTTTTTCAAGAAAAAAAAAAAACACCTTAACTTTGATGTGGTAGGTTGTTATGCTTTAGACCTAAAAGGGTAGAGTGTGAACAGGTGCTATAATTAATTAATACATTCTGTTTACACCTATTATTTCTCAATTTACGTATATGAGACGCGGCACAATAGTTGTATCAAGCAGAAAAAACATTTAAGGAATCTTATTAAGCTGAAGGCAAAGTTTCCAGCGGAGGCCAAGGGGCAGCTGCAGGAAGTATGCAGTAGGTGCAAGGACATGAGCAAGGGAACAATACGATAAATGCGGATTCCGATGGACCTAATAGAGAGCGACAACAAAGCATAGAACATGACCCTCTAAGCCAGAGCTGTATAGTGATGCAACCTAGGCCCCTTGTCCCGAAGCTGCACTTTGAGGATAGTGATTCATCGAAGGTTGATAGTTCCAACTCCGAGTCAGACTCTGAGATAGATAACGACTGGAATAAGGCCTCTGACAACAATTTGGATCCAATGCTCGAGAATGATATTATGGATGATAGCCTCAAATCTCCTAGTCAACCGTCGGTGAAACGCCCTTCAGGAGCGGGAACGTCTCTTCGAAGCTCATACGGGGATAGATCAGGAGTAATGAGATACCGCCGACGGCAACGGCGAGCTATACTTTGCCAAGGAGCATCTAACCATTTTTCCATCAAAGCTATGTTTGAGAGACAAGTAGCTCTTAGGAAGGCAACTCAAGCCTCCGGAATTGTACCGTTGAGCAATGTTGACCATGGGAAGCCTGTAGGGAGACCATGACTCACAAAACAAGCCGCTTGACTTGAGGCCTCCAAAGACTTGAAACGATTAATTGGACTTCCCACTGAACAAAAGACGAAGTGCGGCTATGTTCGTTCTCCGAAGGGTAGCTTCGCCACATGGTGGTGCTCAGTTTTTTGTAGATTTAGAAGCATGGAAATGAGTTCCCGCGGGTGCACTGAACGGGGATTGGACAAAGATATGGGTATAGTGAGAAGGTTGGGAGAAGCCACGGATAGAAGACTCCACCATTGCTAAGGGGGGAGCTAGGGATAAAAGTTACAGTGTCTTTTGGAAGAGTGAGGAGGATATAGCTGCCACTGGAAGAGATTTTGTGAAGAGCAAGGGGGCGAAGGTATGTAAAGCACATCATGGCCACCCCTTTCTAACCCGCTAGCCACGAAGTATAATACTATTATTATACTAATAAAAATTGTATGTCTCACAGGCATAACCTCTTATAGGCTCGCAAAATTTGCCGTATTGAGAGAAGCCAACCTGACCTCGTAACTGAAACTAGCAGTATTCAAGATATAGAAGAAGCAATACAACAGTACAATAATACCACAAATAAAGGGAGTATACTGGCATTCGTACCCAGGTAACTCCTATCATATGCCGAATGGGCCACGTGACTTTATCCTAGCCCCATTTAGGTGAGCGATAAGTGGGATATTGCCTATTTAGGTAAGGCTTCGGGTGTCTCATTGGCCACTTTCTTTATTCCTTCATTTTATTACTAACTGGGCAGTATGTTTTCCAATTTATAAAGTCCAATTTATAATGATGGGTTGCTATGGTGGTGAACATTCGTTCGGAAATGAGCAGGATTGGGGCGAAAAGCTACCTAGACAGGATGGTTGCTCTATGCGGGCTCACACGCCATTGAGTCTGGGTATAAATGGTAACGGCGCACGTGCTCTACTGTCGGCGCTCCCGTTAGGTGACAACCAACCATCGCGAGATAAGGGCTTACGGCCGCTATGCTTAGCTAGCCAATCTGCTTCCTCGATAGCTTTTCTAGGTGCTGCCCAGCGGCCTCCGCGGGTTTTGAGGGCGTCAGTGAAGACGAGAACTTCCCTGCGTCGAGGGCCTGTACTAGGGCCGCTAAGGCTGGCTATCTCAACCGGCTCCGCTATGGCTACCATATATTCCCGGGAAGCCTGCCGAGCCTGACCGATGTCGCTGCTGCACCAACCTTCTGATTGATCCCAAGGCCATCCATCAGTGTAGATCCTCAGCGTTGAGGCCTCCGGGTATATCCATCGCTTATCAAGGGCTACTAGCTTGATGACCGGTCGAAGTATGGTTCGGCGGTCCATGCGGTCACCAGCATTGGTCTCACGGAAAGCTATCACACCCTACACCACCCGTATTATTACTATGATTACTAAGTTAATACCAGCCTGGCATTAGGTAGTTCACTGGTGCTATTGCGGAAATACCGTCCGATGGATTAGTAATAGATTCGTAAGCAAATAATTACACACTTTTGGTGGTTACCGGGTTATTTATTAACTATGGCCTTCAACTACTGGTAGGATATTCTCTGCATATCATCCTGAATATTTGAGTTAGGACATGTTGGTGGATATCTATTTGCGTAAGAATTTTTGTAATACGTATTCAGTAATGGCTCGCCCTGACCATTAAATTAGCTGACTTTCTAAGTGAAAAACCCGGCTTTTCAATGCCAACAATAAAGAAAGATACCAAGGTTGTCGTTGACACTATTTGGCATTGGTTTCACGAGGTCGCTTCTTATCGTCGTCCTATGATCCTTCCCGGCACTTTTATCATTCAACACAACGTATTTTTCAAATTTGCAATGTTTAGGTTTATCCTCTAGGATAACTTCTGGATATACCTCCTTGAATGTTTTGATTCTAACATGCTGGTAGCTATGTATCTGCGCAAGAAGCCTAGGATTCGGCTATGGCTTGTGATGATCAGTGACTTCTCCTGGCCCTTCAGGCAAAAAGCATGGGTCTCCAATACTGAAAAGTTGTAGAAACCCAAAGACTCGGGATTTCTCTTGATTTTGAGTAACTATATAAGAATAATCAATCATACGTTGTTGTTGGTTTTCACGGCTGCACTCGCGACGACTGCTGGATTCCAAGGCGGTGAATGATCTTGGCGAGCCAAGATGCAAGAACCATGGTACCATACAACTTTGCTCCTTTTTCATAGGTCGCCTTACGCTTTTCCGGTTATTAGAGACTCCAGAAGATTCCTTCTCCAGAAACTCGCATAAAGCAATGCAAGGTTCAGTTGGTGTGGCGGAGCGGCTCGACCGGCAATACCTTCACCGCCTTCAAACTGAGCAATAACCCATTTGACAAAGAGCATCAACCACAATGTATAATTTGCTGTTCTCATATTCTCAAAGCCGAGAGAAGTATCCAATCTTTAGATTTCTACAATTTTTAGCATTGAAAGCCCATGCTTTCTACCTGGAGACCTGGGATAAGTTAACGCGAGCCATAACCGAAAGCCAAGCTTCTTGCGCGGATCCATAGTTACCAGTATGTTGGAATTAAAACATTCAAGGTAGCATGCATAGAGGCTATCCTAGAAAATAGATCTAAGCATTGCTAAATTGAAAAATGTGTTGTGTTGAATGATAAAAGCTGGGAAGAGTATGTATGAGAGATGTAGCCTTACTGCTCCTTACGTCAGCATACATCCACCGCCCCGCTGCATGTTGTAAGACAACGCGTTGGGATTACAAGGACCGTGAACCGGAAACGAATCCACGCAGAAGATAAAACGCCAAGGCTGAATGGATGCAGATCCGAACATCTGTGCCTGGTGGCTGGCATTATCTGGTTGGACAGGTCTGCCGCCCACGTTCGCGGAACTAGCCTCAACTCATTACTATTGCTCGCTGTCTACTACCATTTATGATGACAGTAGTATTCGGAATCAATTGAAGCATACCTTGTATGCACATAGATAGGCTCAATTAGGTAATTTTGATATTGAAGTGTTGCTATATGCAGTGTATGTTACTAGTAAGTATTTTGGATGGTGATCTAGGATCACCATCCGGATTCCGACCGAACAAGCCCCCTGAAGGCTTCTCATGCCTCCAGTTCCATCAGAATCACATCTTTCATTACTACTACTTCTAATAACACTGCGCTCCATATTCCTCTGATTTCTCAAGTCTATCTGGCAATACCTGGGCACCCCGATGTCCTAAACTCCTGGCTAGCTTGATGTTCCGACTAAAACCCAACTTTTTACTCCACTTATCTCGGCACCTATTGACATTACTTCTAGTTTTCCACATGTTTAATATATGGTTCTATCGATATACAATCCAACCTCTAAATTAGAAACCAGGGTATGCTGTGGGCATTGACATTTTGTGTGGGGATTCGAACTGGCTAGCTTGGTGTCCTTTTACGGTATGGGATGAGTTATTGTTAATGGGCTATGTGGTTGCTGCCGCCGTCTGGAGGTCACTCTTTTGTTATGATAGTGATTTCACATACTAGATCCGATGTGAAGAATCTGCTATAAAGTATTGCCACCGAATGTGGTTCAAGCCTAAGGGTAGTCCCTTCAGCGCCCAGCACAATGGCTGATCGAAGTTATTATTCAATACTACTCAGCCTCGAAAGCTTTCCAACAACGTTGATGATCAAATTCAAATTTTAATGAGCCCTTGACCGTTAAATAGACGGAGTAATTTGTGTCAACGGACAGGCCCCTGAATCATATGATTCTCACGGCAAGGTATTGGATCACAGACTTTAGCTATACGGCTGTTCCCGCCACTGAGTTGCTATATATAACGTGCTTAGTCCTCAATTACACAGAGCTGAGAATACAGGACTCATATTGGTACTGTGTCGATAAACTTCCCTTTGTTTATTTAAAACCTTCCTTGTTCCATCTCGTGACCCTTCCTTGGTTAACGGTTAGCCAGTCCTTTCGGTCCAAGAGCACTAATGTGGCTCCCACGGAACGCGGACAACTTGGGCGATGCACATAAATTGAGAGAATGGATAGCGATCGGAGACAAAATGACGATCATACCTAGTAGGTAGTATTCTAATATGGGCCCGGGGTTGTGTCGCCTGTCTAGGTATATTACTGTTGGTAACCTGGAGTTTTCTTTTTTATGTTCTTCAGCCGTTTTATGAGATTCCCCTACGCTGCAGAGGATGATCGAACAATGCATCAGTGATCAATCTATGTATGTAGCAGCGAAACCTAGTCGGGATACTCCATCGCTTACAAAACCCCCACAAGCGATAATAGGGAAAAAAAAATGAAAGCCAGGGTGGCTAGGTGGATAGGTATCTTTTTCATAGCAAAATCATGTCATTATTCATATAGGTTATAGGTTATTACATGATGTTCTTATCAATTGAAACCTTGGTGATCTGTTAGGTGGTATTCCTAGCCATTCCTTTTTTTTTTTTTTCATGGCTGCATGTGCCTGCCCGTAGTTAGTTAACGCGCGCGCTCAACTTGCCATTTCACCACTTATCAATAATATTTACCGGCACCGAATTGCCACGTATGTAAACATACCTAGGTTCATGTCTCCTGTCCGGGCTTTGACCAGAAAGGCAGAAAAAAGCGGGGAGGAGAGGAGAATAAGACATGGCTGCATGAAAGTGCATACGATGCATGTATGCACTACCTAATGCACGAATGGCCGCGCTGATTTTCTAATCAAATGAAAACCAAACGATTCAAATCGGAATTGCATCTCGGCCTGTATGACCTCTAACTGATGCGGTGACTGTGATGTCTTCATGCATAGAGATGCTGCATTATTACGAAGGTAAACAACTCGGGCGAATTCGCATCCTTGCATCGTAATGCGCACCATTTTCTGAGCTAGCCTTGGTATGTGGCATCTGAACTGCATCGTTCTATCAGGGCAGTACCTATTTATAATGCCACACAGGATGTACGCCCTACGCATTGCTAGATCCTTAGGTTTATTGTGTGCGTACTAGTTGCTCGAAGTATATATTATTATTTGATTTCAAGCTCCCGAGTGCAAATATGCAGCGCTACCATCTATAAATGATGCTTGAATGCTCCTTGTTAAGGTATAGAGACAGCTAGAAGTGTAGATAGGGTAGATCCGTTTGCTAGTAAAACAGGTGGAAAATTACACACACGATGCTCAGTGAGAGAATCCAAAGTAAAGATGTCGTTTCGGGTACGATATTTCTCCTCCCTCATTTGAAAGTGGAGGCTTTACCGTTTTTTTTTCAATCCAGGGATTTTTCTTCGTTCCCACACCATTAAATACGATTCCCTCGTGAAAAGAGTCTCACTCTCTGTACGCTCCACGTATAGATCTTGGATCTGAAGCCATTCAGGTCCTCGCTGCGGCTGCTCGTCGAGACGTTGCTGCTTCTGATGTCGTGCGTTCTCCACTATCATAGCCTTATCGTGAAGTTGGACCAGCCAAGAGACGTCCTCGCTGCCGGCGCCCGCGCCGGTTGTGGCGGAGGAGGTTGCTGCGCCCCCAGCGGCGGTAAGACCTTTACTTGTAGCTGCCGCGTCTTCGCCCGCCCCTGGAGTTGGAGCTGCCGCGTCGAGAATGACGTTGGCAACCAGGTCGTAAAGGATAGGCTCCCCTGGCGGCCACAGTTCGGGATTTGGTTCGAGGTAGGGAGACATATCGAGAGAACGAGGGGATGGGAAGGTGACGATAGTTGGGTTTCGCTCAGCGACGAACTTGTTCCGGCTGAAGCGCTTGATATGGAAGAGCAAGTATGGAGGAAGAGGGTGGAGGAGGCGGTGACGCACACGGTGAGCCAACTTCTCCGATGCCGTAATGCCATTGTATTTGCTGAGCAAGGCGGTTAATGGGATTTGAGGGATAATGGATTCTCGGTTAGCTGACTGAAAGAGGGGGGTTGGCGGTAGGTCGAGAGTGAGGATAAGGAAGGGAGTGATCTGTGTGTTGGTCTGGCTAGATTCGGCGAACACAAGACGCGAGTTGGTCGTGTCCGAATGTGCGGTGATAGCTTGACTCTCAATTCTGAGATGGCCTTGAAAAGCTTGCTGGATAACGCTTGTAGGTGTGGATGATGGCTTCTTAGAGCCACCCAAGCTTAGGTGGAGATTGTTCAGAAACCAAGATAGGAACTCGACTGGATCTGATTGTTGAGTAAGGGTGAAGCGCTTGGAAGAGCGGAGAGCGATCTCCTGTAGTAACTCATGCGGAGAAACATGGGATTTGAAAGCCCTTGGATTCCACAGTTTGCGAACCAGCGTGCTAAAACGCAGGGAAAGCTGGGGACTCCCCGGTACTGGGAACTGATGAAGGAGGAAAAAATTTCGGATCGGTGTTACATGCGCAAGAACCTGAACAACCACGTTCAGATAATCGTTTGCCTTGATGTTATTCATCCCAACAAACCCTAATACCGTTATTTAGTGGGGACTCAAATGTGTGTATTTATACGCACAACATATGAAAACAGGAATTAAAAGCAATGAAAGAGAGTACTCCATTACCTGGACGGTATCGTTTCCCCATTAAGTCCCACGCATCGTGAACTTCTTTGTCCATATGCGCAACTTCTTCCTTAGGGAAGATGGGATCGACCACATACTTGATGTCATCTAGACTCTTGCTCTTGACTTCATATCCCTCGGGTAGGACATACACTCTTTTCGTCTCCATTTTCACAAAAACATGGTGCCCAACATCAAGCGCGTGAAAGTAGGCGTGAGATTTAGGTCCCCTGCCCTGATAATATTTGCCGCAAACTAGGCATGCGTAGACATTGATGTTCGAAAGCGAAATTGAGCATAGCTTCTCGAAGTCAAAATCCAGCACAGCACGGTTTATTGTATCTAGGTACAAATCGCTATAGCCTTCCACTGGCGCGGACTGGCGTTTTGGAGCAACCGGTAATGTTTCGTCAATATCTGGAGGCTCCGGAGTTTCCGCTATTCCCTCTTGTAACTCCGCTCCCTCCTGATCTGCAGCCGCTAGAATGTTCTTCCCATCGCGTTCGTCATGCTCCCGTTCCTGGCCGTTCAGAGGCACTTGAATCCCACCGTTGTAGAAGGTGTTGTCTTTTGCTTCTTCTTCCAGGCGCGCCTTTTTGGAGGTGGGAGAGGTTGGTTCGTTTGACAACCAGTCTGCGTGTCGCTTTGCCATTACTGCCGCAGCTGGAATTCTCAGCGATTGGTAGAGGCTTGTATGACGGCGCGGAATTGTGAGGAGAAATGCTTATGAGTTTTGGCATTGATAGATTTGATACGTGTAAATAAATGTCTTTGAAGCAGGCTGTTTGGATGTTTGGCGCAAATGCAAACATGCTACCGTTCTAGAACTACTAGAATAGGTATAGTTGAGTACATCATCCGAAGCGGCTCTAGTATCCCAGCATCCTTCTCCTCTTACGCGGATCTTCCCAGCCCGCATTTGGGAGACAGTCGCTGCTAGGCGCTTATTGATCCCGTATTATTCTAATCGTTGGAAGCAGCTATCGTAAGTGTCGTCCGTGCTGCCACTTCCAACGATTAGCAGGAAATCATCACATGATCGCTCAGCAAGCGCCTAGCAGCGACTCTCTCCGGTGACATGTGCTGCCACACTACACGGTTTAGTAAAACCATCACGAAAGGACTTTTCTGGCAGAATAGAATTGAGCCCGCAGGGAATGGGGGAGAGTAAACACTGCACAGCGGTAGATAAGGGGGTTAGACCCGCTAAATGTATCCCATATAACTTCAGTAGTATAAAAAAAGCATGGATCTGATTTCTTTAGAAAGGTTGCTGAGATACAATACTGCCCAAAGAATCTCGGTTTGGATGGTATGTGTGACTATGACCAACGTACGCCTTTAGATGAACGAGCCGTTGCTGGCTCTTCCCTTGAAAGCCACTACAGAAATGAAAATAACCAGCCAAGCGAATGCCGCATCATCGAATTCATTTTGATAAAATTATAACAGTAGCCCCGTAAATGTTATAATACAATGCCGTCCAGGTAAAATTGAGACCATTAAGCACTCGTGACCTGTTTGCTATTGTCAAACTCTACTTCCTCGATTCCGTCCCTCGTTACCTTTTTAACGATCACCTATCAAAAGGGAGTCAGTGCTACTTTCAGATAATCAAGAGCCTTTAAGGGTATAAGCTAGCGCGTCATGGGACCTACCCCTTTGAAGTCAATCGGAAGTCTTCGCTTCAATTCATCTGTGCACATTTGAATGAGCTTCAAGCCCTGCTCCAGACTAATGTTAGGGCGATGGTGTTTGTCAAGAATAGAGAGGCAGTAGTATCTGGTGTCATGTCAGCCGCGCAAGATTCCTCAACCATTCAATTGAATATCAATTGAATATCGGTTGGATAGCTAAAGAGATGTGGGATGACGTACTGAGCATAGCCATGTGCAGCATAGGGAACTACAGCCCTTGCTGCCAAGTAGTCCAACCATTGTAAACTCGGCTCATTTGTAATGGGATCTACACCGCCAAGCAGCAGATTAACGTAGTACGGGTCCCGGGACCGTAGACTTCGGGCCAGCTCTCCACGGACAAAGCTGCCCACTGCAGCGGGACTCAACTCCGTATCATTGCGCATTGAATATAGTTGAACGTTCGCTTGGATATATTCAGCGAATTGGACTACGTTGATACCGTTAACCCCTTCAATCCAATCTTGTTAGGAGCATCTCGTTAGTTCAGTTTACCCGTGTCTCCCGCTTCCCCCGAAAACGCCATGATAGTATGTTCATTCAACTTCCGTGTCTTGTCATCAGCCGACTTCAAGATAGTTACTCCCCGCATGGTGGCCTTGGAGGCTGCAACGAGGACAAAATCCTTGCCGGTGATGCCTAATAGTACTTCCCTGGGACGAAGTTAGAATGAGCAAGCTCCATGGATGAAGGGGGGAGCTTACATTTTGCAGTAAGACTTCCCCGGGGTGTGATCAAGAGGAGCTTCCCAGATGGGAGTTGGTGGATTGAAAATAGGTTGATGATGGGAGCTAGATGGTTGTCTTGTCTGCACCCCGAATCTTGAGCTTGTCGCCTTGGAAACACTAAGTTAGGTGGTTACTAATAACTACTACTATGATATGGATGTTTTCGAAACCATACCTAATTAGTCATATCAGTTCCTGACCTCAAGTCTTTAATACCGCTACATACCGCCTTTTGGTTTGTGACGCTGAGTCATCATTTAGGCGTTTCTGTTTTGCCGTGTACCGGGGGCACAGGCCATGTAAAGGAAAAAGAGGTAAAAAGTTACTCTGGGCTGTTGACTTCAGATCATCTCGGCCGCTTTCTGCAATGTCTTCATTTTTCACCCTTCCCACCTCACAGCGTAAGCGTAAGAGGGAGGATCGCGATACTGCACCAGCCTCGAAGAAACGCGGAGTCGTGGCCGCCGACGAAACGCGGAGGAAGAATGGGTACAGGAAAAAAGAGAAACGCTGGGACCGAGACGAGTCGGCTTCGATCTCTGGCAGTGGATCTGACGAAGATGGAGACATCACAAAGTCAGTTAGGGGGGAGTCGAGTGACGAGAGCCTGTCCTTATCAGACGAGGGTGAAACTGCGGCAGATCGGAGACGGAAGCTCGCAGAAAGGTATCTAGAGAATATTCGTGAAGAAGTGGAGGGAACAGGCTTCGACGCAGCCGAGATTGATCGCGACCTAATCGCAGAACGGTTGAAGGACGATGTGGTATGTGAACGAATCGTCCTCATAATCGACGCTGACCCAGGTCCAGGACGAATCAAAGGGCCGGATTTTTCGCCAGATTGCTTCGCAGTTGAATTTTTCAGGTGCTTCACATGCCTTCTTCCGTACGGATACGCAATCCACCACTTCAGTCGCTGTTCACGCGCCATACATCTTCACAGTATCGAAAGACAAGACCCTCGTTAAGTGGGAATTGATGGAGCCACGCTCACCCAGCACGAGCCCTGTGAATGGGATGAATGGAGTTCCCAAACGTACACTCCCCCCAATGCGAAAGAAGCCCAAAAGACTTAGGTTCATACAGGGCTTGCAAAACGTCTCAGGGACTGAAGAGAAACAAGGACACTCGGGAAGTATCCTGACAGTGGCAGTCTCGCCATCCGGGAAGTTCGTTGCTACGGGAGGGGCGGATCGGAAATTGATCATCTGGGATGCGGAAACTCTCACCCCCATGAAGACGTTTACTCACCATCGGGATGCGGTGAGCGGGCTTTCCTTCACCCGGCAAATACCGAAGAACAGTTCTGGCGAGCAGCTTTTCTCGGGCTCCTTTGATCGGACGATCAAGACCTGGTCTCTAAGTTCTACCGGTCATGCGTACGTAGAGACGCTCTTCGGACACCAGGACAATGTGTCCTCTGTAGCATCTATGACGGTTGATCAATGCGTCAGCGTTGGAGCCCGGGACCGGACTGCTCGGTTGTGGAAAGTAATTGACGAAACACAACTCGTCTTTCGTGGAGGCTCCGCCAAATGTGCAGAATATCATGAAAACAATCTCGACTGTATTGCTGTGGTGCCCCCTTCCCATTTCGTTACAGGGTCTGATTCAGGTTCCCTGTCTCTCTGGTCAATTCACAAGAAAAAGCCGTTGTACACTATCCCCCTCGCACACGGGTTTGATCCCCTTCCGCCTTTGGGGGAGCTCTCGTCTGAGGTTGACAAAGAAACAGCCGCGCAAAACTCCCGCTTCTTGCGTCGCACGCCGCGCTGGATCACAGCCCTAACTACGGTGCCGGGTACTGACATCATCCTCAGTGGCAGCTGGGACGGTTGGATACGAGCGTGGCGCCTCTCTGAAGACAAGAAGATGATTTATCCTCTGGGGCTTGTGGGGGGCCGCTTATCATCGTCCGCCTCTACACCGCCCTTATTACAATTACAGCAGCCTTTAGCATCCAACGGAATACCCGAGCCCAATTCGGTGGTTATCGATCGCTCTCTTCCTCTGGGCACGCAGTCGATAGATGACGAAAGTATCCTCGAGCCGCTCCTGAAGGGCGTCGTTAACGACATTGCCGTTTATGAGTGTCGTCCGGAAGCCTCCAAACTAGGCCAACAAATTTCAGCCTCCAACACCACCTCTTCTACGTCCAAGGCCTCAAAACGAAAGAAAGGGGCACATGCAGAACAATGTCCTGGCCTTTACATCGTCGCCGCCTTGGGCAAAGAACATCGATTCGGACGATGGAAATGCTTCTCAAGCAAAAATTCTTCAGATGGTTCCGTTTTCAAGGGTCGCAATGGGGCCGTTATCTTCAACGTACCTTTCCACTCACCATCATCAACGTCAATTGAACATCACCTGGATGTAAACTAGGGAGCTTCTGAATCAAAAATAGGCATAAGCATAAACTGCTTGTCATTCCTTGGTCATTCTTTCCCACATCCCTATCCGATTAGAGAAGGGGGGAGGGGAGGGAGAGGAAATCCAAATATTACGCTATTTTTCTCAAGAAGTAAAAGTAAAAACCCATAAACGAACAAGCAACTAACCCGGACCTTGAAAGAGGGGAGGGAAACAAATATTTTTTTCTCTTTTGACAGTCCTAATCACCCCCAACTTACCCATGATCATAAATTCCAGAGAAGTAGAGTAAAGTATTAAAATTATAACTAAGTTATACATGTTTCTCTCCTATGTATTTACTTTTTTTACTTTATGTGCCGTGTTAGGATGATACATTCTGTGAGCCGCCAGGCTGATATGTAGGAGGTATAATAGGTTAAATATGCGGAATAGTAGATAATACCTTGATTCTAATTGAACTATGATATGATATCATTCAATAGGTAAATTAGATACCTAACCTCGTAAATTGAAGCTACCTATTATCAGTATTATCAACCTACATATCAATATCAATTAGTATCAATATCGTACATATAACTATAGGTACATAACCCTAATCATCTAATTTTAATCCTTGGGGTCAATAAAATCATAATCACACTAGCTAGAAATCTACTTGTATAATAAGTAGAGCTACCAGGTTTACATAATGAATTAGGTAAGGTATTCTATGCATATACCAATTATGATACTCACTTTAGGATAGAACGGTAAGGAAAAAAGGGAAGCCAAAAAAAAATGAGGACTAACAAATCGATCCTTCCCGTCCTTCCTATCAATAGCGCCAACGCAAATTGTGCTACAGTCATCCCATTTCCACCCCACCTCCTATCATAGTAGGTGCAGGAAGAACGATGTAAAGATGCTGAGTAGAATTTCAATGGCTCCGTGTGTTTTTGTCACGCTGTTTAGCGAGAGCATACACAAGATAGGAGCAAAGAAAGGCAAATACTAAGCGCGGGCGGTTCATACGTACATCCATACATGCAAACATATACATCACTTTACAAGATTACAAGATCCTAAAGGCTGTTTTCTTTCTCGACGTATCCTTCTTTTCCCTTGATAGGCTTTTAAATGAGCGCCATCCATGAAAGATGCGAAACGTGTAGAGCACTTTAATTAAAAATAAGTAGAAGGCAAAATTTCGAAAGCCCTGCCCGTAAACCTAGCAATTGCAGTCGATGATTCAGGCTTGTCCTCTTAAGCAGTATAATGGATACTATTCTGTGCGCCTTCCCCAAAAGAGCGAACCATCTCTATGTCTTCGATTTCCAAGCCTTCTTCTTGGCGGTACGGGAGCATCATCTTCTGAGTCGTCATCAAGAGTAATAGCGTTCTGAGTAGAGGATCCGGCTGATTGCACTGACGGACTATGGCGGTTCTGGTGAGGGGGCCCGCTGATTATATTGCTAGCATTTTGTCTGGCTCCACGCTCGTTTCCCAAACTGTGTCCCGACCTTCCTACTCGGTTTGCGTGGGTGTTCTGAATTGGACGTCGGTGGCCATTGGCCGTGGCATGAGACACGGGAACTTCGTCCTCCGGGTTCTCTTCATCGGGGTCATCGCTCAACTCCCCAGTGTCATGAGACATCACGTTAGAGCTAGTCTCAGTTTCGGTGTCTGTCATGGTGCTGTTATCCCCGACGACTGTCGAATGATCCATGTCGGAGTCATCCTCCTGCTCATCATCGAGAAAGGAGTCGATACCCTCAGGATCAGATTCTTCCTCTTCACTGTCGTCATGCGTAGCCGAGGAAGCTGAAGGAGGAAATTGCCATTCATAGGTTTCGCGAGACATGTGATAGTGACGGTGATGAAATCGGTGGCGTTGATCATAGAACTGCTGCAAACCAAAGGGCAGCTGCTCGAAAGGAATGGCGTCATAGGGATTATTCCAAGAAATGTCTTCATCGTTCTCACCAGAATCGTCCTCAACTTCGTCAAAAGAATCGGTCATTTCCGAGTTCTCGTCGGTTTCTGTCCCAGTCCCGGACTCATCGATAGGATAGCCACAATGCAGGCATGTGTTGTCCTCCAGCTCCCATGAACAAACAGGACAGCGGGTGACGTTATCTTCGAGGTCGATGATCGGGCTGCCCGCTAGCACTCGCTCCTTGAAGGAACCCTGAAACAGACCACCAGTTCTTGGATTGTTGTTTGCTTTGTCAGCCTCTAACCTTTGGGCCTCTTCACGCTGATGTTTCTTATGTTCTGCGGTAGTCTCCCCTTTCTCTAAAAGCTCTGCATGGCTGGTGAACATCTGAACGATGGCACGAACCTGGAGCGTAGGTTAATAAAGGTATGCAAGATTGTCAATCCACTGGAGAAACCGTACGAGATATGCGGGTGCCGGTGGTGATTTAACTTGTGCCCGACAGTCGGGACACGTCTTGTTCGATCTTCCACTCCCGAACCATGATGCGAGACACTGCTCTGAGTTAACGAGGGCTTCCTGGTAAACGTGGGAGACATACGCCGTAACAGAAAGTATGGCCGCAAGCTAGTGTGTAGGGTTCGTAAAGCGGCCTAACACAGATTCCGCATTGGATCAGATTGCGAACACCTTCAATGTGTCCCTGTAGTGTTTGTAGGAGCTAGCACCCGCCTTGTTAATATCGAACCGGAGATGGGAAGGGAGTACGACTCTAACATACCCCGGATGTATCAGGAAGGGAACATTCCGGAACTTTGAAAGAATCCAAGCCAGGAGGGGTGGCCACAGCACCCTTGTTTATTTGCTTTGACATCACCTACGCTTTTCTTCCCCACCTAACACGAGGGGAAAAGGTGGAGTGTGGTCCTGTAGTTGCTCCAAGGATCGTGGCGTGAGGAAGGGTAAGTGCGTTGGCAAGCGCGGATGATCTGAGAAACCGCTTAAGAGACGGAGAGACTAGGTGAAGGAATGAGATGGCGCTTAGATGTTCACGATGTACTAGATGAGCATGCCGATGACCAAACACGATTAAGTCTCAAGTTGAATGAAAACACGACGAAAAGGCGAACGGGGGGCTCTCTGTTGTGAGCAGTCAATCGAGCACCTTTGGAGCGCTATCTTCAGTCCAAGCTTTTAAATGAAGGAGTTTTGAAGTTCCCTCGTATTGAGTAGCTGGTTGATATGGTTATAGAGCGTAGTGAGGATAAGACACTTCAATCCAGGGAGAAAGAAAGATAGATGAACGGATTGAGAAGAGTGAGTTGGAAACAGCGTCATTATTGAATGAGTTGATGATTGATTGATTTCACGACTCTCCACGCGTTTTCGCTCGCCGCTTAGCTCTGGATGGAGGATAGTGCCACCAACTTACTTGACTAGGGCTAGATTCGTGTTACCTCAGGAATTGACCTCGGGAAGCTAAGCCCCTTCAATGCGACCAAAGTACCTAAGTATCGAGTATCGCGTGCAGGAAGAATGCTGCCTCAGATTTCCAGATCATTGAACGAAGTTTTCATTCACAGATCATATCATATCATAAGACAATATGGGGGATGAACACTCAGGATCAACCATTAGTGACGTGATTCTGCCGGATGTTTTTCAACGCTATGATAAGTAAGGTACTTATCATATGTAATTATCATTAGCCGCATCACGTTCCGCAGAAGGCTGAGTCATCATTTTACCATATACATAACTATACTAATGCATATCTTATATATATAATGTCATTATTATCATGTATATGTACTCCATATCGCCCATATCATCGTATTGACTAATGATAGGTAATTATTCTTAACCCTTAAAACACCCTGTCTCATTGAAGCTGGCCATTATTCGATTCTCGAACAGCTGCGCTCCGAATCCAGGACTTATTTTGTTATTTATTCTCTTGAGCCTCATATCCTTGATTAGCTAAGCTACAATTAATAATCCCACCGTGTAGGCGTAAATTTACGACCATCTAACCCAACCGCCAGCGGACAAAAAGATTTAGGAAAATAGAATACTACGAATGGCCGCTGTTATTAATTTGTAACTGTAAGAATATAAAAGGAAGACCAGATTGAACGGTAGCTTCCCAATTGCCAGGAGATAAGAGTTTGCATCTATTACTATAGCCTCTACATATTGAAATTACTTCTTGCTTTCTCCCATCCCTTTTGATGGCGTTAAGGCCGCACGATTCGCCTTTAATACATTTACGAGATGCTTGACAGTCCCATCAAAACTGTTTTGTGGATGCATACGTGTATCGTGCTACTTACCATCTACAACTTTTTATATAGAGTATGCAGCCGGGATTTGGTGTTGAAACCCTCTAGGATGACAGTGCTGTAATAAAGAATCTCGCTCCATGGCTGGCTTTCCTTCAGCAACCATCTCTCATCCAATGATGCTTTCTAGGAAAGTGGGTTGGGAGCCATCTGTTCTTCACTGATTCTCCCAGGCCAAGTCATGTCACTATACTACTACAGTTATATATGCATGATAGGGCTTTCATATCACTCCTCCACTCAGTAGCCTATACGCTGTCGGCTAATAACCTATAGAATAAGCCATTCACAGCTTTTCCGATTGACTCCTCATCTCTCGTCCTTCTGCCTGCTGGTGTCTTCGTTCGACATCTACCCCACTGGTTTTCCGTGTCATCGCCATGATGGATAACACGCCACTACCTTTGTCTTTCTCTGGCGACGGATTCTGGACTCGAGGCGTGTTTCAAAGACCTCACCGGCTTGCAGAGGGCGGGCGATAATAAATGCGAAGGAAGCAATGACTCGATTGCTTTACGCACCTCGTAGGAGTCGCCTGCGAATTCCTATTCCTACCATGATCAAAATTTACACGGCGCACGTATTTTGCATATCATAATATGCATAATGCACACGCTATATACATGCAAAGAGTAATGTTTGAAGACTTGGAGTAAGGCACAACCTATGTATCACAAACCACATTGAATGGAAAGAGCAGTAAGATTCATAACTCCAAGCTGCCCCACCGTTTACATTCTAAAATTATCGAAGTTCCATGTAGATTTTGTTTTAGAATCAATGCGTTCCTTTCGGATAACTGACGGTCCCGACCGGAAGGGTGGTGGTGATCGGGGGTGGGCCGGGTGGCGGTAGTCCCTATAGACTCATCCCGAAATAATTCGGTACAATCCGCCAATAATTTGGACGTTGCTGACTCTGACGGTTGCGGGCAGTAATTACTAAGAATGTGCTGTACGCGATGTATCATGGTCAATTATGCCATCTATCCCATGCCGCACTTTGACGGAGTAAGGTCAACTATGATCATCAACTCTGGGAGAACGTTTCTATATATGACACCAATGATTACTTCCTGCTACTCCAGGCATACAATCAGATGTACTAATGTTGCTGAGGATGTCCTTCCTGTTCCTGATGTGCGCTCCTCTGTGACTTGTGAACTATTTTTCGAAGCCGCTCGCATCCGAACGGGCAACCTCTATGATCACCAGCTTGAATTTTTCCGACTTTAATCCTGAGATCACCTTTTTGTCAGGATCATGCGCGTTTTGGGATTCAATTGTGCGCTTCACCATGTAACCTTGGGGACGGGTATGCCTTGACCCGGAGGAGCAGCCATGGACTTCGGCTCCGTTGTTCTATTATATTATAAGGTATCACTCTTCAGCCGTGTATAAATAATTGATACATACCTACGTGTCTGATTCAACTATTCTCTACTCGCAACCGCATTGCGGTTGTATCTACTCCGAGGAGATCTGCCCAAACACCTTCATACGACCGTCATCTCATCCCTTTCTCTTTCCCTTCACTCTCTTATCCTGGAATCATCTAGAAAGAACCAATGCGAAAGCTCTAGTTCAGTTCATTATTAGTACCTAGCTGGCCGGATTGCTACATCAATAAATGAAGGCGCTTCCCGACTCTAAATGCATATTACCCCCCTAGCAATGCTTTTTGCAATTGTATAGCAGCCGATTCAGAATAGCCGAAAGCAACACTAAAGGACAAAACGCCAATCGCTCCAAGAGTTAATATCAACGATTGCAATCCTCACTAGGTACCCCGCCGATGCAAGTAGCTCGCCTTGCCACTATGTACCCACCTGGTAGCGCCTCTACTCCGATCTACCACAGACCCGTTTTCTAGAACGTTGCCTGAGATCTTCAGAGATAAGATGGCTGTCATCTAAGAATCCTTTCTTAACCTTATCATCCTCGACAATTTCCCGGTTCATATGCGTCAAGAATTCGATTTGTTCCGCTATAAAGTCCTTGATACCTTTGGTGTCAAAGCGGCGACGTGCCCGCTTTCGCTCTCTCATCACCCGGTTCATGTCCCGGAGACGGTCCTGCAGCATTTCGAATCGATACTCGGAAAACTGGAAGTACAATTCTCCGAGGTTTGATATCCCGCGTACAGTAGTGAGGACAGTGTCATCCTTGATATGAGAAGAGCGAGGTCGGAAGGATGTCACCATGGAAATGCGTTCGGCCATACCCAAAGCCTGGAGAGCCCGATGTTCGATGTAACGCCCCTGGAGAACGACTGCAGAACCCTGTTTTGAATATTGTTGGTACGAATTTCTTTATCCGTGCGACGGAAGCGGTCCGCTTACCATTTGTGGGCCCCGAACCTTCAAGACTTCCCCATTGCCTTTCCGTAGAGCTGTCTCACCTCCAATCATGTTTGTGCAATCGGAAAGCATGGTCACACAAACAAAAGGATAGCTGTCTGTGTGCCAGTCGACAATCGGGTTCTCATCCTCCCAAGAAGAGTCAACAGGCTCTTCACTCGACTCATTTATAATGATCGCAGGCGCCTCGGCTTTTTCCTTATCACTTGGGATAGAGATATTGATATGACCTATCTCCCAGTCCATTGCGGGAACAAGATCGATGCCGGCGATTTTGGAAATGATCGCAAGCATCTCGGGGCTCCTCCAGGCGTCGTACACGAACGCTGCTTGCCTTGGAACAAAATAGGAGTCAGAAAAAACTCACCAATATTTCGATGGCATAGGTAACCTACTCGGCCGCATAGCCTCGCAGTTGACATTTGGCCAAGTTGCTCGAGTACTGATAGTGCGTCCAGACTTCATCGCTTAAAACTTCTGCTCTCATCTGTTTGACCGCTTCTTCGGTGAAAAGCGGGAATGGCTCTGAGACACCGATTGGAGAAATACCGCGACTGTCTGGATACCCTAGTTCTCTCATCGTGTGAACTTTAGGGGGAGGACTAAACCTAAGGTGCCTTGAAGGATTGAAACTACTAAAATCGGACTGGGCAAGCAGCGGCTTGGCACGAGTTTTGGGTTTATTGCCTTCAATGACTTCCAGTTTCGGGGCCATAAGATGTGCCGGAGTCATCAAGACTGGAGTCGGGGTGAGAGTTTCCATCGTCGCCATAGCTTTCTGTCGAGGTCAGCTCAGGAGTTTTCACCTCTGCGGGTTTGGCATTCGCTCCAACAAGTGTCGGGCCTACGCATGTTTGCATGGGGCAAAGCCTGTATGGGCTCTTTGGGGCTCGTTAAGGAAACTGTTGACCGAAGTTTAATGAAGGATCTTGGGATAACCCTACCTACGATTATGTTCACTTTACCGGAAGCCCCCGCGATAGATATGCTTCCCAATTCAGTGAAGAGGACCGGAAAGACACGATTGCTTATGGCTATAATATGTCACAGGGACCTGTCTGAGGTTTGTCTTCGTCGAGAGAGAGAGATATATATATATATATATATATGTATGTATGGGTGGATGGGTGGATGGATGGATGGATGGATGGATGGATGGATTGAGATCCGGGCACCAATGATGCTGATCTAAGGGAAAGAAGACTACTGAACTGAGAGACAGCAAGTGCTAAAGTGCGAGATATTTATATGTGTGAGCAAGCTGCTTTCTTGGGAGATCCATGCATGAACGGTTTTCGAGCTATATTGTGGCTTGTTGATTCCCCAACTTGATAGTTCTCCGGATTGGCCGATGAAAAATGAAATCAATTCATAATTTCTCTAGACTTCTTCCCCGCAGGAAGTCACGCATAGGCAAGCGCCAGTCTGATTTGTAGTATTCGTCGTTGTGTCTTACTCTACTACGACTTCATGGTGACGACCCTCCTAATCCTTTCCTCCGGCCTCCCCTCCTTAGATCGCGAGTGGACTCGGTGGTCTGAAAATGCGTTCTGCTCTAAAGATCTTCGACCGTTCATACTAGTGATGGCTTCCCCAGTGTGTCCATAGCGTTCTATGGAAATTGTTCCTCCGTTTGGTTTGGTATCAGAGAGCAGTGCTCCACCCATTCACCCCGAGCAGATTCGAGCCATCGCGCTCCTCCCAAGCACTCCTACGATGAAGGGTACGTCTAGCTCATGTCCCCCCTCTTATCATTGCTCCGCAATCCGGTATACACATTGAATCGGAACTACACGGGGTGGGAAGGTAGGTTACATATATACCCGCAGGTTGGAGATAAATAACCCCACATTGATGATGATCGCGCCGGGGGTGAAGTTACTAGTATGACGGGGTTACCGCGCGTGCGCAACTATCTAGACGGCCTAAAAACAAGGAACTCAAGCCCCAAGGCCATGGTATCAATACTCTGATATACGATAAATAGCCCATGAGATGTTGGTCTGGATCGCCAGACGAGTAATATGAAGAGCCACTATAGTGGCTGTTTGTCATGGTTGCAAGGCTGGTGGTGTGTGGGCTCGCTGAGCGGCGGGGGAGTTGTCGTAGAAAGTGGAAGTTTTAACTCGATTGGGGATGCGGATTGGAGCGGCCCTGAGCCTCCGACTCGGAGTTATCAGATGGCGCAGGCGAGTTCTCGGCGTCCTTCCCAGCGAATCACCTCTTCTGTTTCTAGTGCCGTGATATATAGCCTTGCCTAGAGAAAAAAAGTGGCTGTATAGTGACCGGTAACTAGAATCGTTTGAACAAGCATCTTGATCAGCTCTAAATTCGTGTATGATCTATGTATGATCTATCTGATTCTGCGCTGTCACGCTCCAGCATCGGATCGAGATCCTTGTTGCTGAACAGATTCCACCTATTACGCCAGCTCCTTCAAAATAGCGTCGACGTGTGTACTTGACCGCTCCCCGAGGGTGTGTGTGGCCGGGCTCATCGCTCATCTACTCCGGCCCCTTGGGTGACGATTGGTGACTGATTTGATTATTATTGCATCTTGACGTTGGCATTCGGTCGGCCTCTCAAAGACCGTGAAGGCTTCACAGTTCTAACTTGTTGGCCAATGGTTGGACTTGCCATCATATCATATGAATCTGATTACTGTTATCTGATATTATTATTATTTGCCTTCAAGAAGGACGTCTTTGATCGCGAAAAGTGGGGCATGCAGCAGTTCGGCCGAACATGAAATGCAAACCAATGTCCATCTCCAGACTTGATGATGGCTCTCTGTAGAATCACTTCATGCGCTCTCTCCTCGGTACAGGATACATACATCTATGGAAAGGATGAAAGCTGAACACCATTTCTCGCCATTTCGCCCATTTTTCCGCGCCCGGCGGAGCGCTGGTTCCGGTGCTAATAACACGCCACCCCATTTTTCATATTAAGACTACTACAACATATGGTGTTTTTGAATTATACGGTTACTTCCTCAACATTTTTTGAGTGGGGGAAAAAGGCGAGAGATGGAGTTCCCCCGGCATCCCACATCCCACAGGAGCGCTCCCACAAGCCGTGGCCAAGTCATTGACTTCTTGACCGTTTTGGAACCGAGTAAAGTGTAGCAAAGCCCAGAACATGTTGAAGCAGCTGCTAATCTTAAATCTTTAATTGGTATGTATATACAAGTACATATGGTATGGGATAATGAGACATTGCTTCGTAGGCATGATCAGATTAGCGATCCTGCGAGGTCTATTAGGTGCATACTTTCTATGCATAGATGTATGTGTCTAGATATATGCACCCCTCATTCGATCTCATCAGAAGACGGCACGAGTTCAACTTCTTGCAGTTTCTACTGATGTGATTCTGTTCGTTGGCTCGCTCAAATTGAAACGCTTCATAAGCGTACATGGCAGAAATAAGCTCACTGAACTAAAAACTCCTATGATAGATACTATTAGTAGGTATCATACTAATATATACTAATATATATATATACCTGCCTATGGCTGTACCGAGCCAGCCACTAGCTACTAATATATTTAGGTACCTAGTATAGTTATATGATACCACCAGTATAATATACTTTAATTCTATCATTGGAACACCAGCTGTAAGGTATGAAGTCACCAGTCGATTAACACATTATTAAACCCACTATTTCCATCGGTAAAACGTGTGTAGGAATAATTATCAAACGACAAAGTAGCTCATCCTATGTCGAAGTCTGATGCTCCTACATTCCCCAGTTAGGGCCTATCCTACATTACTACTATGATACTACCCGAGAATAACGATACTACTACATAGGAATGGGAGGGAAGGGAGTTGTATGCCCTGGCGCTTACATAATCCAACCGGGCATCTATTGAACTTGTCAATTTTAATTCCACCCGTTATTGCATCTGATATCATATTACATCCGTATAAGACGATGGAATTGGAACCCAGCAAGATCCCGTTCCTCAACTAGATATCCTTTCCAAAAAGGGCCGTCTACTGTCCCGCAACAAAAAGAGTTCAAGTTGTCTTCAAATCTCCCCAAACCTCGTTGCTAAAAAGGCAGAGCATGTCCTCGGAGACTACCACCGACGAAAACCCGTCTAGTTGGGAGAAGGTTGAGAAACAATTCGAGCAGTAGGTCCCCCCAACAGATGTGCTGGTCTGGATCAAGTTCTTCCGACGGCGGCGTCTGGTGCCCAATCCCCGATGAACAAGTCATCCAGCACTCTCCTGGCTAACATTTCCAGCCACTACCCATCTAGACCTTCCCCACAAAGCCTTCTGAGCACTTTCTTTTTTCGTTGATATTCTTGTCAATCGTTTTTTTTCTGCTTTTATCTCGCCTCTGCTATTTTGCCTTGTGGGCGTCGCAGCTGACTCCCCGGATTCCTATCTAGTAAAAACCCGAGCCAGTATTTCGACCCCTGTCAGGATTTTGCTGACAGGAGCATCAAGTGCATGCGCCGGAATGCTGGAGATAGAGACATGTGCCATGATTATTTTCAGTGAGCCCAGCTTCCCCTTCTACCTCACTTTTCTCTCTCAAATTTTGGCACTTCCTGCTGCCGCTATCGCTATTCTTAGTGTTGGAATTTCCCGCACATTCCCTACTCTGCCTGTTCTAGCATGTTACCCTTGCCGTCAAAATCCATGGCGATGGGAATTTGATCACGGAGATTTCGAATGTCATACCAATGGGACTAGCAGGGGTGATCCTCAAGTTCCAGCCTAGTTGTCCCATAGTTTTGTTTCTTTTTCTCTTCCCCCCCACTTCAACCACCCCCCCCTTCCATCCCGTATCGTTCCTTAGCGGCATGATCGGCACATGTCTTCTGATAGTGATCGGCTTCGGTTTTCTGCATGCCTAATTAGTACTGACATATCTTGGAACAGGGCATATCGGGACTGCAAGAAGGAATGGGTGAGTGCTGTAACTCCAGTCAGTTCTTTTTGGGGCCGAGTGGATGGCTTGCATTTACAACCTACCATGCTCCTTATTTACATGCTATCCTACATGAGTGATTATCGACTATACATTTCTTCTGACCAATGCTTGCCCTATGGCTATGGGGCCCCAATAAATTGGGAGCAGCCCCAGCCGTCTCGGATAATTGATCCACTATTTACTGCTTGACAGAAGTATAATATGCTAATATTGTCCTATCAGATAACGCTCAGAAAGCTTTCCAAAATAACTGACCCCACACCTTCAAAACCATGAATCATTCTTATCCTAGAAGGGTTGCATACATGGAGTTAAAGCTTGTCATGCTACAGAATAACGAATCAGACATCATCGCAGTTATCATCATTAGTATAAGGTGTAAGTAGTTGTTCCTAGACCACGTACTATCACGTATCTGCTAAGTATACGAGATGCGTGCATGATCCTGATGTTATGCATCTAGGTATGTAGTGTTGTCTCTTAGAGTTATATGTATGCCAGCTGCAGGCTGGTACTCCTATCAGCAGCTTGAAAAGGCAGCCGCCGTTGGCAGGCTACGTATTTAGAATCACAAATCATCAAGTAATCAATGGAAAGATTTATTAATCAATGATGACATAACTTGATCCCTCCTTCTAGAGTCGAAGGACATCGATTCTAAGCTGCATACTTTAAACGGCCTGCTGCCATATCCTAATATATCACGATACTAACTACTAAGTACTCATATAGGTACTGCAGTACATTAGTATAGAAGCTAGTAGATATTATTTCGAAGCCCAGAATATAGGTACTAACGCGTGGGAAGCAAAGCCTGACATGTTGCCATGATGTTCACGTGCGCAGATCATAAGCTACCATGAATACGCCTTTTACGTAGTTTAGCAAAAAGGAAGAATCCTGACAAGTCTCATTTCCGGTAAGCGGTATATGGTTCTGCCTGCTGGTCGTTTATGACCATAACAACATGTTGTTGATGTATAGAGGGGTGTATGCAAATATACATCGTTTAGACATTGCAAATCGCTACTATTACTTCACCATTAGTGTTTTAAGTTACTGTACTATAAACACATGGAACATGCACACAGCAGGAGCGTTGCATTCAGTGTCTGGTTAGCCGTCCCATGTTCTTATCATATTACGGGCAGCCTTTCCAGCATCACATATAATATGTGCTCTTTCTTACGGTTCCTCTGGTTACTGCATGAGCTTTCGGATTCTGCAATTAATGCTGTCGTATATGATTGAAATCCGACAAGCCTGTGGTGTAGGCCCCCTGAATCTGCCTGGGAATCGTGAATATGTAAAATACTCTGCCCTCCCCTCCCCCCTCCCACTCCTTGAGCCTTTACCAAGGTGACTTTGAGATGGAAGAGCCATAGCCGGGCAATTCTGTGCTGACTCTCGGCGCTTGTTTCTTTTTTGGTTTTTTAAAAAAAAAAATAAAATAAGAGCATGGACGAGGTTAACAACCCACCGAGGCCGTTCACAGGAGCAAGAGAGACACATGCGCTTAGATCTCCAGTTTCTAAGTTGCTAAACCTGGTGCGGCTTGCAAGCGAGACTATCGGCTTTCTAGATCGCTTCCGAATACCGCGTGAACATTCAGTAGCGCCTGTCTGTGTTGTTAGTACTGGTCTTGGAAAATATTCCGGGCCTACCACGCGTTGCTCGACATGCAGGAACTGAGGCATCATAGTGCTACAGAAGCTCCGATATAGATCACCCGTGCAGCCACTGCCCCGTGCTGCCCGGTTTAATTAGAATATTGAAAATAAAATAAAAATTGGAGAGTCAAGGGCCCGCCGAACACAGTGAGAGTCACAACCAGCTCAGGATCCCAGAAAATTTCCCTGGAAATTGACAACTTGATGCATAGATCAATTGGGCGCTGTCCGAGGAGAAATCGATACTCTAGCCTTGCCTTGTCGATATGCCTAGAAGCAAAAAAAAAGTCTGCACAACGAGGTTGGTTGTCACGGTAAGACTGAAAGAAGGTATTTGTGTTAGAAGGTGGGTCTGGGGCAGAATCCGAGCATGAGTTGCCCTATCCATGCCACTTATATATCATCTTTGAATATGGAGAACCCATGTACTACAGAATACTAATATCTACGGGAATTAGTAGCATACTACTACTAGTTATTAGTTGTTATATGATGTTGACCAAATCAAAGTGATTTTGAAACCATATAGCTACTAGTATACAGTACATAGGAGCCTTAGAATAAAGGATTCGTCAAGGATCCTGAGGGTAGTCGCCACTACTCATGCAGCAGAAATTGAACGGCACGTGGCAACGCCGAGGAATAGCTAGCTCATTATTTGATAACCTAGTGATCTTTAATTAGTAATATGATAACTATCTGGTCGATATTACTAATATAAACAACTCGGAACCTACCTTCTTGTTCTTTTACTTTCACTCGCGATCGGGTCCCGGGATCAGGGATTTCATTTCCAGGCGGCGTAGATGAAGTATTTCCTATGTAGGTGAGTCTTTCCAACAGTGTGCTTGACCTAGCAACAAGTAGGTTCCGGAGAATGACGTTAAAAATAGTCTAGCGTCAACATCGCCATAGGTTAGCGGAACTTGATCCCTTAATTCATCTCAGAATCCGGTTCCTGCTTGACTACAGGAATAACATTTCGAAAAAAAGTTCTAGAAGTTGCGGGGGCTGCTAGCCATAGTATGATACGGCCGGGACATTTTCACTCGCGCTCCTGCCCGCGCTTCTTATCTCCCCATACTCCTTTTGTTCCTGGACGGTGCTCTATTACAATCTACAGGAGAATAACGACAAGCGGCAGTATGTACAATTTCGACTGCCGCGATAAAGCCTGTCTTCTCTGGCTTCAATTCACAGCAAAAGCGCCTTAAGACGGACAAGTATTTACAAAGCTCATTCATGTATCAGGCCGAATGCGGGCAAAAATTGGCATCTACCTCACTTATGTATGAGGTTCCTGTTACGTCGTCGTTAGGAGCCTTATTAGCTTCTAATTACCGAAAGCATATCAAGAAGCTGGAGCCTGTGAGAAATTAGCGGTTGGCAATGTGTGCATATCTATGGTGATGGTGAAGAATTAGGAAAGCCAGCGCGGATGGATTTGTTCTTCAGGATATTTGGTTCAAATTTGGTTTCTAAGAGACTGGCATCTCTGTGATGTACGCAAGATGGCCCACCTGCGGATTTAGTATAACATGATATCATAATATGATACGCCTGGCTCCCGGATTCCCTGCAAAGCACCATCGCCTATGCTTTTGACTTACAGTTGTTCATCATTGATCAAGCTTACAGGGCGCTTCGCCAAATCCTGTATCAACTCCTAGCTCCCCGCCGCCACAGGAACAATTAGGGGCTGAAACATATTAAGTAAGTATATTGAAAACAACGCTGAAGGGAGAATATGGATGCTTCAGAGCTCTCTAGAACTAGATTATCTTTTAGGGTTATCTTAATAGCTCAGTGTACTCGGACAATGGCTCGGGGGCAACTCCACGTGATAAAAGGCGGAAGCTAAATCTAAATACCTACACATTTTCCAAGGACGAGTTATTAATTACGTTCGTACGCAAGCTCTTCCAGAGCTGTGCATCCGGATAAGTTTATGTTTATGACTCAACATTGAACAAGCTTCCTCACATCATACACGATTCTTGCCCATGCCGCCCCTTACCGTCCCGTCAAGCGCCGCGTCTACGTATCGGCGTCAAATTTCTCCCATTGCCCAGCCTTGAACGCCACCCTGCAATTTAGGTAGGCTTCTTAGGAATCGGCAACCGGGGTTCGCAGCGACGGAGAGAGACGGCAAGCCATCGGTGCTGCTTATGGCAGATGGAACATGGGTTTTACCTCACCATGCAGGGCTCCGCCCTGCAAGCGTCAATGGTCGAGCTGGGACCGATCCTCTCCCTGCGGCAGGGTTATAAGTGCAGAAGAAAAAAAAAAAAGAAAGCAGTGTTCGCATCTTCGGCCGGGAATCCTGGCCGGAAACAAGGCCGTGAAATGGGTCGAAGGAATGGCCGACGATCGGAATGTGGGGGGGCTTTATACATACATAGTAGAAATGAATAGGACTAAGTTGGTGGGTGCATGGGAGGAAGCCGGCATTACAAAATGGGCAGGCTGGTCTTGACCCGATTTGATGATACACGGGGGTTGCAAACTTACTATCATCGTAGTATTAGTCTATCTATAGTTATGGGATTAGCAATTTGTTATGATTGTCTTTTTGGACCCCCCTCAGTGTATAGCAACGTGTGAAATGGCGCGTTATGATTACACTAAAAGTTTCCTTTCCTTCTCTTTGTCCCTCGGTTGCTTTCTAAATTCTTTCTCCAAGGGTCATTTTAATCCAACATATCGGTGCTTTACGTTAGGTATTCTAAGTTCTCTTCGATAGTATCTACCTAGCCCCGTATGCTCTATCCGATTTGATTGCTTCGATTTTCTCAATGAACGAATCAAGCCCATCAATCTTCTGGCTCTCAATGTGGACAGTCAGTAGCGATCTTTTTTTTTTTCTACAAACACGAACTACTAGTACCTAGCCACTAATCCCTAGTTGGAACGTCGAGATCGTATTGAAGGCATTATTGCAGGTAATCAATCAAGCGCGGAACGAAAACTAGGTATGTAGCCAACACAAGAACCGTGCCTATTTTTCACCTTAAGAAACATGGCAGCGGCCTGGGGATACTGGAACGAGAGCCCACATGACCTGAAGCCAGAGCAATGGGTCACTCATAGCTGGAGCGACAGCTAACCAGACAGCGTATATTGTTGTTTGCTTAATCCTATGAGTGTCATCATGTCGACCGAGTTGGACATATTTAAAGAAGTAATATCTTCGTCCGTGATTGGAGCCCCAAGCAATGGGTACCGTGCTTCAAGTTGAGCTTGATTTCACACCCACAAACCAGCCATCGTGAGCATTCCAAACTCCCCGAGCCCCAAATCAATGATGACTAGCGTGTGCATTAAGCCAGCTAGCAACGATCTGCTGGCTTCTTTTTATGGTGATTGTTGGAAAATATGGGAAAGAAAGAAAATAACTCCACATTCATGTGTCTCGAGGTCTCTAGAATCTGTTACGATAGTACTCAATAATAGTGAAGAATTTCGCTAAAGATGGCTTAGTGGGTGTCCTAATCTATATATATATAGCGCGCTGACTGAATGACCTACTAGGTTCATTTTTAGGCCTTTGAGTAAGAGTGTACTGGTAGTCAAGTCATGCAGTGCCCACTGTCTTAGGATGGGAAGCTGAATTGAAGCCGTGACACCTATGGAATCAGATTGCATTGTATTAATACAATTATACGACCATGAACTAGCTATCTATACTTGGAACACCGGGGCACTTGGGACTCTTATCCTATCCTATTGTGATGCGGTAAAGAGACGGATGCTAATTGCCTATATCGAAAGCCGGAGAACTGAAAACTTGATTTCTTGATTACAAATATAGGTGTCGGCGGAAGACTCTTCTTCTTGTGGAAACAAGTCTGCTTAACAAGATCGATAGCTATTAATTGCTTGCTGAGAACTGTTTCGAAATTAAGAGAGACGCTTACTTGAAACGCTACGGGATACCAGAAATCAATTCCCAACGCGCATCGAAGATGATCTGCCAAAAAGGGGTACTATATCTATGATTAAATTTAGTGAGCATAATTGCTTACATTGTAGTGCAGATTGATTCATACAGATTACATAAGAAAGATGATGAATTGTCTTTGGTTTCAGTCATAAGAAACGATAAGCAGGTATGATTCTCTGTAAATCTGGGATAGGAAGCGCTTTAGTTTGATTATTCACTCATCAAATACTCGCCTGAACATGGAATCAGGCATCGATTTTCCTGTACCGTGTCATTAGATCCATATAGCTTTACTGTGGTATTATGATAGCCATAACGCTGACTGTTGTAATGAATATATTCTATATTTTGAAAAAGTATCGTTTTCCGCAAACACCATTACAAATGACGATGTGGAAGATGGAAATGGCGTAATCATGGAAATTGGGGTAAGGTAAGTAAGTGCTAGCAGAGATTGTTGGGGATGTAGAAGCTTGCAAAGCCGCAGAATTTTGCGAAGCTATGGGAATGTGTGAGGCTATTGAGTTTGTGGGGCTATGGCAGCCCGTGAAGCTGTTAAAGCTTGTGAAGTTGTGGAGTTCTTGAAGCTGTGAAGGCTTGTGAAGTTCTGGAAGTTCTCGGAGCTGAAGGATTGCTTGGATTTTGAGATGCGGCGCATGCCATTTTGGTTTGGGGCGTGCTAAGTGCAAGAGAGGAAGAAGCTTGGCAGTAATGCGGTGCTTCAACACCGTTAAATAGAACCATTGGTCCATTAAAGAATCGTGGATAAGCAAATTGCCGAAGAACATATTTCATATAAACCGAAACACTGGATCCCAGGGATTGGTAAAGTTCCGGATCCAATGACATTAGATATGCGACAAGACCGGCAACAGAAGCCGCAGCTGAATTCGCGATCAATATTATTAAACAAGGGGAGAATCAAAAACAAGCGCGTAAAATCGGGAGAAGCTTACCAGGTGAAGTTCCAGTTTGACGTTGGTATCCATTTCCGGTCCCTTCAGCACAGATAACCTCCCCAGGTGCTGATAACGTCAAGTCCTCCTCATCACCTTGAGAATACCATGTGCGAGTGCCACTGAGGTCGACCGCGCCAACAATAATAATAGGAAAGACAGGTCCGAGCAATGCGGGGTACATCGCAATTTCCGGAGTCAATTCATCCTAAATAATTCATTGGTTTTTATTGTCTTATTTAGTTGAGGGCACGTTGGTACTTACGACGTTATTACCGGAACTACAGACAATAATCACACCGAGACCCTCTAGCTGTTCGAAAGAATATACCAAGACCTCAACAAAATCTTGTGACAGGTCGGATGGAGAAACTAATGCTAATTTAATAAATGTTATATTAATTTGGCAGAGGAAACACTCACCAACAAGAGATATGCTGACAACAGCACTTCCCTTCAGATCGTTTTCATCAACATCTACCATAATAGCAGCAAGGCCCTGGATAAAATCACTAAACATGTGTTTTTCTTCTTCAAAGACTTTTAGCTTAACTATAACAATATTTGCATTTTTTGCCACTCCAAAGTTTGGCCCTGAAATCTTTGAGGTCATACATGACCCGTGGCCATCAGGTTTAGCATCGTTCATTTCGTGGTCGCCCCCTGCGAAAAGCCAGCGTTTCGATCCTGGCATTCCTGTCCATTCCTAATATCATATTAGCATTCTATGGGATTAGGTATATCATCCCTTGGTCTTGACATGGAAAAATATATACCGGGTGATCAATATTAGCGCCTGAATCTACAACATATACAGTGATCCCTATGCCAGCGGGTGAATTATAAGCATAATAAGAGAATGCGTCAAGAGGCACTTCCGGCGGCTGTGATATCATTCGTAGCTCTGGAGCTGCGTTTGCTTGAAAGATGATGTTGTCGTCACGCTTTGTGTGTTTGCAGTTCGAAGGGCAATCAAGAGGTGGGTTTCCAGGAATATTCGGGTCAGTTCTCATCGGAATATCTTGGTGAACCGATTTGATCTATTTTCAAACAGGATTAGTTTTATCGCCATCAGAACAACCAGAGAATGGATGCCTGCTAAACCGAATCCAGGATCTAACTAACAAGAGGATTCTGGCGCAATTGGGATGCTTGAATAGGTGTTAGAGATGCTGTGTAAAACAGTAGATAATTCCCAGGTGCTAAGATCTCCCGAACGGACCCTGGTTGAGCGACTTGTATTAATTCTTGATTGATTGCAGACTTCTGCGCTGCCGAAGGATTATCTATTGCGTAGACTATGTACGTGGTTGGTGTTCCTGTTGCCGTTGAAGACGGAGTTGGTGTTGAAGATGAAGTCGAAGCCAACGTCGATGAGGTCAATGTCGCCGGTAACAGAATAATCTCCTCCGGTTCCAGTACTCTACCAACATTTACTTCCCCAATAGCAACTTCTTCGCCACCAGCAACGGGGAGAATCACATCATCAACATCAACAAAACCACCTACACCAACCCCCAAGATTATAAGCCCAGGCCACGCGGTAATGGTTTCGCCGGCACTAACTGTCTGGAAGATCTGTGTGGAACCCGGGGTAGTTGGAATCGTGGATATTTGGGAAATTTCGTTGCTTGGGATTGGCATCGGCGCACTGGAGGGGAACGGGGCATTTTTTGAACCGGCTGAAGAACTGTAAGGTATAGGCCTCGAACTAAAGCTATCGGGGCTGATTGTTGGTCGCGAAGTGGTGGCTAGCCATGAACGAGTCGAATCGGACAGAGGTGTTAGACCCAAAGGATGCTTTTTCTGTGAAGAAGTTGGTGGCGATGGATGAACTATTGACGAGAAAGAAAGTTCCACATTCAAAGAATGCTGCTGCCAGAGGGAAGTTGACTGTTTTGGAAAGACGGCGGAATTTAAAGAACTCGGAAAGGGGGATGAGAATTTGGTAGCCGAGCTTGTCTGTCTTATGGATGGAGAAGGCATATTACGCTTTTCTGGCAGTGCAATGACGGAGTTTGCTGTTAACAATAATCCCAGCACGCAAGGAATGGAGAAAATCCGGAGAATCATGATTCATCTGTTTGCGCAGAAGAAGAAAGTCTGCGGGGAAAGGGAACAGGAAATAATCAGTTTGCTAAAGACAGGTCGAACTGTCATTAATTCCCCTCCGAGATAGAAGGAGGTCAAAAATAGAAAAGTAGTAAAGTCGAGCACCAGAGCACACGATCAATCAAGCGGGAGCTTAGGTACTGACAACTCCGAGCCTTCTTGGTCACAATTTGTTATCTTGATTGAAAAAAAAAAAAAAAAAAAAAAACCAAGTTTGATGGGAGTCTCACCAGTCCAGTTGAACTTCAGAGAGAGAAAACTACCGGGGAAAAGGGGCTGAAAAGAAATCTGAGAACTGCAGTCAAGGTTAAGTAAGATATAGATCATTTTGATACATTCGTTAGTCCTAATTGATATCTTATTTAAGTAGTTATGCTTATTAGAGAATCTATAATGAAGAGGCCTATTCTAAGGAGTCTAGCAGCTAGTAGCAAGGGAATAACTTCAAGTTGGTATGACTTCTGAATAATGGAGGAAGTACCTCACTTGCAGAGTGGTAGGTGCGGTGCATACATGTACCTCCCTCCTCGATTCCGCCGGGAAGATACTTACCGTTATATACCTCCTATAGCGTATGTATTAGGTATTCCGACCATACCCCGTTTCGCATTGTAGCCTGTTGTTAGAAGCGAAGGATGGAAACATGCATCCATGTATGCTTCATTGACCGATGATAGTGGACCGTCGTAGAATGAGGCTGTATCGGCGATATTCGAAGACAATATCTTATATTACTTCTATATGTACACTTAATAACTTCGCTGGCCGGTCTGGCCAGATCTAGACTTTAGGGTTGACTTGATAGACCTACATGACCTACCCCCAGTTACTACTGATGATCGGTCATTCATTCATATCCGACTAGTATAGCTATCCTGACATGTGGTGTAGAAACTATCCTTCCGCCGCTTTTTCGTTTTTCTCTCAGCTATAGTTCATATAGGCATTATTGGTTTCACCTTGATCCATCGCTATTCTATGAGTCGTTTGTTGAACTGAACGGCTTTTAGTTGTCGCGACGGTACTGCGGTTGCGGTATTAAATTGATTATTACCAGGTGTGCTTGATGTTCTGCATGTCAAAACCAAAATCATGGTTTACTTGCCTCAGCTTTGTGATGATTGCAGTCGTTCCCGATATTGCGATTCTCTTCTTCCTCGATGTCCAACTTGCCAAACCGTAGCTCGACAGGATCGAGATCTCAAGCTCCACTGCTCGCTTTTTCGGAGAATACCTTCGCGAGCCAGTTATTTGGTGAATGGGCCTCTAAGGCACGCCTATTTTGGTTATCGCTCTGCAAGAGAACGATCGACATCATATTTTTCAACTACAGGGGTTTATTTACTACAACCTTCTTTAAGCAGGGATGAAAGTGGATCTCCTGTGTTCAGTCAGCTATAATTCCTTCCTAGATCCGACCCATCCGAAGGTTGCTTTACAGTGTCCTCCCAACCCTGTATCGGATGCGGGGGCTACTAGGAAAGCTGGACGATTTCTTATATCGGAACGATCATTTCTCCATATATTTTTTTCGCGTGAAAGGATGTACGGCAATAGAAAACTGACCTTGACCCTTACAGCTTACGCTGCTGTCTTGGTTCCTGATAAGCATACTGCCCGTCAGTACAGCCAGGAAGACCGAACTGTTTCCATTGACCTCTACTATTCTAGGTGGATTTTCTGGCACTTGTTATCGCAATGCTGAGTATGTCTATTTGGGATATTTCCGATAAATTCCGTCATATCGATGGAGAATGAAACGCTATTTGACCACCGTCTCTACTTACCTCTTGGTTATGTGCTTTCTATGCGGAAGGTGGTCGTGAAGAGGGTTAAATAGACCCACGGCTAACCGTAAATGTCTTCTCTTGCCCTCGCTCCCATTTTTACTTACGGGACAAGCCGAGATTCATACCTTGCTCACGATTCTCCTCATTGTTACTCGGGATATGTCAATAACCGGTCGATGTGCCTTAGCTCAATTCCTAGGAAGTGTATGGAACCTACATCCATGGGCCCTGTTAAAACTCAATAGCTATTGTGGACTCTCAGCAAGTCTCCTTTCCTTATCACTTTCAGAGCTTACCCTAACTGAAATCAGATCATAGCTGAACTGATCGGCCCTTACCCTATAAATTTGCATCAAGGACGTGTCCCGATTCAGCCAAGTTGCTCATGTCTTCGAAATAAAGCGTGGCACCATGGTTCCTGCTACGCTACTTGTAGGCATCCTCTTCTCGCAGCTCATCTCTATACTTTGCATATCACCTCCCTCTTTGTATTACTCACCTGTTCATTTCACCCTATCACCCTATCGCCATGGCTCCTAGGAGACAGACCCCTGCTTCTCAAATGCCCGCCTCTTAGGCATCTTCTATCACTTACCTGAACGATGGCCGCAAGCCCCTGCTTCTCAAGTGTCTACTACCACCCCGGCCGAACAGCTGTAGATCCCTGATACCTAGGCCCCTAACCCGTCTTCCCCAGGACTCGGCGAACGCCCCAGGGAAAACGAGCTCCTAAACCTAGAGGTTGAGAAAAGGCGGCATGAGGTCAAGCACAAACATATAACCATGGCCCTAGAAGAAGAACGCCGACAGAAGGCCATATAGCCCACGACGAAGAGTCCCGCTAGAGGTCTATGGCCCTTGACGATGAGCCTCACCCCCAAAAGTTAGCTGACATTGGGACCCAGTCCGGATGCCTACGGGCCGGCCGACAATTCGTTCTGGACGATGATGACGAAGGTGAAATCCACTTTGAAGCCTTGAAGCCCTAACTGCTTCCCCTTAATGCCTAGCAGTTTGCTTAAGCTAGGTTGCCGCAATATACAAAGGTAAATTGACCTAGGAACCTCTATAAATTGCGAAGAAAAGTCTCCTTTATCAACGACAGTGAGGAAGAGATTACGGTAATGGACGGTAAGCTACGGGACCCAAAAGTACACAGGCTCAGCAAAGGGTTATCCACACCCATTTACTCACCTAATCGAATAGTTTCCTTCGGTACATTGTAATCATATCTAAGTTTGAGAAGTATGGCCAATCTTACCGGCATACTAATTGAGTTTCACACTCGAATCAATCATGAAGTTGTCCCGGGCCTACAGCCGGGAACATGTCCTTATCCTAGCGCTATCCTTTCACAAAGAACGTATCACCCTTGGGATTATAGATGTCAATAGCCTGGCAAGTGCCCCCCTCAGTTGTCGACATTCATTTACGCGCCCACCAGAAGCCTACCCCCATAGCATAATACCGGTCGATAAACCCCACTATCCCGAACCGGACGTCTCAGTCTAGTGGTCTAATGGGGGTTTGTCTTCGCTGGAATTCCGGAAACTGTACCATGCCCTCCCGCCGGCGGCGGCAAAGACCATAGAGAGCTGGATCACAAAGACACGACAACTAGCTAGGATTATAACTGGGAGGCTACCTTACCACGGTGTGCTCGGCAACACCCATGCATGCCTATGCCTTTTAGGCCTAACCCGCTGTTGAATTTCCTAGTATATACGACAGTTCTATGCCTATGCTCTCACACTTGCCTTCTCCGTTATCAACACAGGCGCCTTTGCCTTACTTAAGCTAAAAGAGGACTAAGACCTAGCTTGGATTTCTAAAACAAACACTTCGTTCTTAAGCCAATACACCCCCCCTGCGACTGTCGGCGGTGATGGGTCGAGGGCTCTTCTAACAAATTAACAGACGCCCTCTCATCTTTCGATAATAGCACAATTGTTAATTTGTGCCCTCCTTGGCGGTACCGTACCGACTTTGATCCTCCAGCGGCGTTTCATGCCCGGCTAAATTAAAGACTCAAAACGTCGCACGACGCCTTACGCTTTCTTCGGAATGGTCTGGCCCTGGAAACCCACACCGCTTATGAGATTTAGCTATCAAGTCGTATGAATTCTACTGCTCTCAGGTAGGGCTCCGTGCCTAGCCAGCAACAATCCACCCATTGGTAGAATGGGCTAGAGGCAGGGCTGTTGGCAGGCCTTTTATCAAGTTTCAAGGAAAGGCCAAACACAAGACAATCACCACTATACTCTCAGCATCTCGGTCAGTCGGAAGTCCATGTTGACAGGCAGTGCTTGCTTGCCCCTTTTGAGTCCATGCGGCTTAAAAAGGCTGCTGGATGGCGGTCAACCCGACGGGAATAAATGCAAAGCCGAGCCGATCTCGCCTCGGACCCCGACCAAGGTAGTCGAAACCTGTTCCGGCTCAATTGACGACCTTAATTTCTCTGCTTCCTGCATGGTTGGGCAGGGTTCTTGCGCTCCGGCGAGTTTACTTACTCTTTTAAAGACTGGCCCAGGAGCCGCAATTTTATTAACACCAAGCTTACCCGGTCCGACATTACGTTTGTTGAGGGCCGCGACTATACAATTCTAGGCCTACAACGGAGTAAGACGGACTACGACAAAAACGGCGTAAAAAATATATTAAATACAACTATTTCGTAGATACACTTCGCAAACGCCTTCAAGCCGTCGGCGACCCTCGGTTAGGCTATTATACGGGCCACGGCTTCCGCGCGGAGCGGCCCGGCATACTGTGGAAAACGGAATTCTTGATTGTGATATTCGATGCCTTGGCCGCTGGTCCTCTGATGCCTTTAAATTATATTTCGACTCGAGGTTCGACGGCCGATTTAGCCCAGATAATCGTTGAGGTAGCTGATGCAGCCGACGCTGAGCTTTGGGAACTTGGGGAATGATCGTGAGCGAACAACGGGGAGGTTATCAGACAATTTGATAAGAATCAGTGGCTTTTGCTGGCTCTGCTAAATATGGGAGAGACTTCGAGGAAATTTTACGGGGATATGATCCATGAATCAAGTAGCAATGGTGTATGACTCTATGAGCCATAGGGACTCGTAGCATGTCATTCGTGCGGTGGGGAACCAATACTAATAGTAACGATTAAGGCCGACAATCTCAGCCTAGGACCATCACCATACATACAGGCAGACTTGGTGGTTAGTAGAAAATTATACGGCCAACTTAGTATGAACTACTTAGTATTAATACGAAAAAACCTTTGGGGTAGTTGTCGGAGGCATTAACTCAGGGCGCAGTGGAGCTGGGCCAGAAAGTAGGGTAGGAGAAAAAAAAAAGGGGGAGAGGCGGTATGGTGGCTGTTGAAGGAGGTATAACATCGCAAGGCAGGGAGAGTGGAGCGTCTTTGCCGGCGAGAAAGCGCTTGTTTAAGCCTTTTTTCGAGAAGCAGAAGGCGATGGGGAAAGCTTTCCCGAGGCCCGTAAAGAAAATTCCGAAACTACTATTGCCTGGAGTGTTCTGTGGGAAGACCCTATAAAAACAACCCTGGAAAGGCTATTTCATAACAAATGCAAAGAAGTTACTACCTGTTGAGAAAACATGATCTTGACATTAATACCAGTAAGTGCACCCACGAAACCCCAAATATATAGATTAATGCTAATTTAATGAAATATAGCGGTTTAAAGCTTCTCGAGAATATTCTCACATCCCCCAGCGGACTGTGACTCTTTCAACCGCTCCGAATACTTAGAGTCACTTGTGATTTTGATATGCCGAGGAGACTTGCCATGTAACATCGTTACATGGCCTGGGTTTCGACGGTTTTGCCTCCCCCCTAACTCATCCATTGAGGGGAGTCTGATTAAATCCCGGTCAACACTTCTCTCCAATGTTAGGAAATTTTATAACTTATTACGATCTGCTTCAAGTGAAGCTGCGCGAGGCCAAGTCTGCGCCAGTTTTGACCTACTATGACTACTTCAAGCGCACTATCGTTGAGACCGATGCCTGTAATCCATTTCTCGGCAGATATTTGCTCTTCACCAAATAGAATTAGCTTCCTCGGGTTCATATGTGATGGGTAGACGAGAACTACTACTCATTGCAAAACTTGTTAATCGAACTCTCAGAGTGCAAACCGAGCCATTCAAGGACTCAACAAGGGTCCCACATTATAGAACTGATTAAGCGGTCTGGTATTGGTGGAAATATTGAGTCCTTCACCGGGGATAATGCCAGATCAAATGATGCATGCCTTGGTGATATCCTCTGCCCTACATGATGAATTTGGGGTAAGTATATTAGCTTATTTTGTATTCTTTCCAACTTCTGGCCACTAGTAATCGTTGTAGGTCGAGTACAATGCTTCAGCACATCGCGTCCGCTGCATTGGCCATATAATCGACTTAGCTCTGCATACCTTTCTGTCCGTATGCCTTCCGGAAATGTGGTACCACACAGAAAATATAATTCTGTCTTTTCATCTCTTTCTCTCTCTGTCGCTTCCACGCCCATAGCCTTTATAACCCATTGTGCGCCTAGTCATCTGCCTCCTCGCTAGTAGTTAGTGTACATATACTGGGGGAACAATGCTACGTGTATTGGTGAGGGTGAGGCACGGTGGCATATGCATTATGGATCACGACACTTTCTCCACGTAAAATCCAAAAAGGCTTTGAAATTGATCATTAACGCAATGGAGAAGCCGACCGCTGGCAGTGGAGATGTGGAAACGTCCTTGCGATTGACAACGGAAAGGCACTCTATTCTGTCCACTGACACTCCCTTAAAAGAAATCGATCAAAAGATACTGAGGATGATGTATCAGTTGAACCGGAGTTGGATGCATCGACCCAGGCAGCAGCAGCCAAATGCTCAAGAAAGTGTAAGGGTGGGAAAGGTAAGCAAAATGTCTCAAATAAAGCCAAGGCTAGCATGCAAGATTATGATATTAGCGGCTAGAGCAGTACAGCCACCTTGAGGAAGCTGCACAATATTGGAGTTTCACTTAAAACATCAAAGCTGGATACGTGCGATTGGCGTAGTCTTTGGGATTGATAACGCTACATGATGGTTTATAGTTGGGGGGGATATGATGGCAGTGGCCCTTGAAGTACCGTGCAGCTATTGTTGACTGGCTCATGGAGCATAGCGAAGATAAGCGGCGAGAATAATAATTTGGATAAAGATGATTGAGATTTGCTTCAGAAAATACATGAGTTGCTTTTAGCGTTCAAAGGAGGTGCTCTAAGTGCAGAGCAAACTTTTTCTACTCGATCCGATGCTATGGAAGTACTTTCTATACTAACTGTTAATCCACTACTCCAGGACAAGAGTAAGTTACAATCGTGGTAGTGATCTTTGATCTTCGGGTGTAGCTAATTGATGAGTGCAAAAAACATGCTAATGACCATCGCATGCGTAATGCGGGGGCAGTCTTTGTACTGAATAAGTACTACCGCCCGCCTATCCGAAGCAGTGCCAGCTTTATTCAGCTACTCCAAGCGCAAAAAGTACATGACCATTGACGACCACCTGGACCCCTGATGAGATGGACATGTAAGGTCCATTACTAAGAAACAGTATTACTCATGGTCTTATCAGTACTTTCGGCATTACTACCGATTTTTGTATAAAATAATATACTTAAAAAAAAAACCCCCCCTGAACCGCAGAGCTGTACTGCCAATTAACAATAATAAACCATTCTTCACACCCCCCCCCCCGTGCCGTCCACCGTAACCCCCGAAGGTCCGCAGAAATGAATATATCAACTAAGTCTCCGTGTATGGGGAAATGGTCTTTGTAAAGCTATAATTATCATCAGGAATCTTTCCCAAAGAATGGTTATACTTCATGACGATGACTATCCCTTAAATATATATATTATCGTCTACTAACGAGCTGATGTGTATTCGACTATGTAGTAGAACCCGATGTCGGTACCTATGATAGAATGAATAGGCAATCTCTAGGCGCGGTAGTGGTCCTTAACTACATAAGTACGTACCTATAGGCTATATAATATTCTACCTATATGTAGAACTAGTATATCATAATTAATGAAAATGAACTATTCTATTAAGTAACGCAATTAATCCGAATCTAGTAGTAGTTATGTTGGTATCACCGCAAAACATTGGATGTAACTTACATGTATCTAGTAACTTCTATCATATGATTCATATCTATCAAGGTTCGAGCACACTGATATGCGTATGAGCTCATTTTGCGACGGCTTCAAATTCGATAAAATGGCTCGATCCGGCCGGCCCCCTTACCCAATTTTATGAATGCGTCGATATCTGCAGCAACGTAAATGAGTAGAATACTACTAGTAACTATCCGTAAGAAGAAAAAAAAATTCCCGCTAATACATAGTGCTACCATATGAGACAGTTATTGCCAATCGGTTTAATAATGATGGTATTAGACGTGGTAGTTATAATCAGTTAACTATTCTACAAATTGTAATTGATTGGGCTATGAGCGCAGCCGTAGTTTTTAGCATGCACGCAAGGTTGGCAAAGTCCCGCCAAGGCATTAAGAATCTGAGATACTACCTAGTATATAAAGGTGGTCCGAATACCAAAATAACCGCAGCCACCTTTCCTAAATTTGCCTTGTGGACCTAGCATGATCTAGAATATAATACGCCCCTTAGCACAAACGGTTTCAACTCGGGTTGTGATTCCAATGGGGATTCGTCCAGTTCATCGGAGTTATCTCACGCGGGAGTGGCGTTATATATGAGGAACAAACCAACTTTATATGATACATAGTACTACTAGAAGTAATCATAGTAGGTTTCATTCTGTGATTTACCGACTCTATCTGGCGACGGAACCCATTACCCAGAAGTAATGCACTGCCATACCTGCAATTGGGAAGCCGGGGCGTTCTGAGATTGCTTCGCCTCCTCTTCTATTGCAAAGGTATAGTAACAAGGTAGCCACTGATTGCCCACGTGTACTGTACATCGAGATCGATGAATATGTGTGTTGTTCTTTCCATGACTTTTCGGTATCGGAATAAGAATCATCAATCAAGTTTTCTTAATAAGACCGCAAATGAGTATCAGCATTTGCTGACAACTGTTCTGTTTAGTAGTAGTATCAAAAGAAACACGTACGCAAACCACGCAGAAGACCAGTAACCGTCTCCCGATCCACATTGAAGATAATTCAGTGAAAAGGGAACATTATATCTAGATTAAGTTCAGTAAGGATGCTTTTTTTATATTGTAGCGCAGACTCCATACAGATTACATATGAAGTAAGTTAAGGAACCGCTTTTAACTTCAGTTATAAAGGCCGACAAACAAGTAGGATCCTCTAATTAAAGGTTATTAGTCAAATTCGAAATAGCTTGATCAGCCACTTATCAAGTACTTACGAGCACATAAACCCATGCACCAGTCCCCCGGAGTTGTGTCATTGTTAAAGTTTGGATCCGTATAGCTTACCGTGGTATAATAATAGTTGTAACTGACGCAATGGGTGTATTCTGTATTTGAAGAAGCATCGTTTTCTTCGAACACCATTGCAAATGATGGTGTTGGTGATGGAAACGGTGTAGTTGTGAGAATTGGGGTGAGATATGTGCCAATAGAGATTGTTGAAGTTGTAGAGTTTGGTGATGTGGGAATTTGTGAAACCACATGAGTGCTTGAGATTATAGGCGTTTTCAATGATGTGGGGGTTTGCGAAGTTGCAGGCGTTTGTGAAATGATGACAGTCTTTGAAATTATAGGAGCTTCTGAAGTTGTAGAGGTTTGTGAAGTTAGAGGATTACCTGGACTGGAAGCAGCGACACACGCCGTTTCAGTTTGGCGCCTATTAAGTCTAGAAGAAGCTGGGCAATAATTATGTTGTCCAACACCATTATATAAAACAAGCGGGCCGCTGGAGTATCGTGGATAGGCGAGTCCCCGAATAACAGATATCATATACTTTGAAAGGTTGCCTTCTTGAGACCGGGAACCTTCCGGATCCAATGACATCAGATATGCGACAAGACCGGAAACAGAGGCCGTGGCTGGGTTTGCAATTAATATCATTAAGCGGGAGAAATAACAAAAGAATAAATACGTAAAATCGAAAGAAGCATACCCTGTGAAGTTCCGATGCGCATTTGGTATCCATTTCCAACGCCTGAAGCACACATAACCCTCCCAGGTGCTGATAATATCAAATCCTCCTCGTCACCTTGAGAAAACCACGAGCGAGTGCCACCAAGTTCAACCGCGCCGACAACAATAATGGGAAGGAGAGGGCCGAGCAATGGAGGATATGTCGTGATGCCCGGAGTTGAGTTCTCCCAGGAATTCATTAGTGCTTTTACTGGACTATTTTTTACTTCAAAGGTACTTGATACTTACGATGTTATTACCAGAGCTACACACGATAACCATGCCGCGATCCAATAGCCTTTGAAAGCAAGTGATCAAGGCATCGATAGATTCTTCTGACATGGCGGATGCATGAACTAATGCCAATTTTAACACATATTATATCAATTTGGCAAGGATGGACTCACTGTTAAGAGATATATTGATAACAGATGTTCCTCTCAGGTTATTTTGATCTATATCTGTCATAACAGCAACAAGGCCCTTGATAAATTCACTAAAGTTGTGACTATTACTCTCGTAGACTTTCAGCTTAACCACAACAATGTTGGCATTTTTTGCCACCCCATAGAGTGGCCCCGCAATTTTTGAAACCATACAGGATCCATGACCATCAGATTTAGGGTCATTCATTTCATGATCACTTGTTGTGAAAATCCAACGTTTCGACCCTGGCATTCCCGTCCATTCCTAATATCCCATTAATATTTATGATATAGTTATATTATACTCTATTCTTGATGGTGAGAATCGGATAGAACCCATACCGGACTGTCAATATTAGCCCCTGAGTCTATAACATACACAGTAATATCTCTTCCGGCAGCCGAATTATAAGCGTAGTAAGAGAATGAGGGGAGAGGCACTCCTTGTGGCTGTGAAACCATCCGTAATTCTGGAACCGCGTTTGTCTGGAACATAATAGCCTCATCACGCTTTTGGTGTTTGCAGCTCGAATGACAATCGGGAGATGGGTTTCCAGGAATATTTGGATCAATTGTCGCTGGAATATCTTGAGAAACATGCTTAATCTATTTCCAAACAGAATTAGTTCATTACTATTGAAACAACAAAATATATGCATGTCAATCCACGGCTGGGATCTAACTAACAAGAAGGCTCTGATTCAGTTGCGATGCTTGACTGGGCGTTAGAGATGCTGTGTAAAACAGTAGATAATTGCCCGGTACTGCAATCTTCTCAACAGAGCCCGGTTGAGCAATCTGGTTTAATTCTTGATAGATTTTTGATTGCTGAGTTGCCGAAGCACTGTCTATTGCCCATATTAAGTGTGTAACCGGTGTTTCCGCCACCGTTGATGAAGACGAAGTTGATGAAGAAGTTGATGTCGTTGAGGACAAAGTTGACGTTGGTGACGATAAAGTAATCTCCTCCGGTTCCAGTGCTCCACCAACAATTGCTTCCTCAATAGCAACTTCTTCTCCACCAGCAACGGGGAGAACCACACTATCAACCTCAACAAACCCGCCTATACCAACCCCCAAGACCACAATTCCAGGCCATCCGGTAATGGTCTGGCCGGCACTAACCGTCCGGGAGACCTGCATGAGATCTATGGGAGTTGTAATCGTAGGTATTTGAGAATTCTTGTTACTTAAGGTTGACTTCGGTTCACTGGAGGAGAACAGTAGATTTCTTGAACTCGTTGAAGAATTATAAGGCATAAACTTTGAACTAGAGCTATTGAGAGTAATTGTTGGTCGCGAAGTGGTTACCAGCCATGAATGAGATGTCAATGACGGGGAAGCTCTTTGACTCGAAGAATGCCCCTGTCGGGAAGCGGTTGCTGGCGATGAAGAATGCCTTTGCCATGCAAAAGTCGGTGATTTTGGAGAACCTGCAGGATTTAGAGAACGACCAGGAGGCAATAAGAACTTGAGAATCGAACTTATGTGATTTATGGACAGAAAAGGTCTACTATTCCTTTTTGGCAGCGTGAGTACTGCATTTGTTAAGCTAAATACAAATATGTATAGAGTGAAGAAAGTCCAGAGAATCATTGGAAGAGAGTCTAGAGGGAAAATAGTCAAGGAAGGAAGTTTACTATAGCAAAGGCAAGAAGTTAACAGTTAAAGGGTAAGAAATAATCGAAAACAGAGAAAATAGAACTGCCTTTTATCATCAACTTGAAGAATGAAACCGATTAATTAAACCAGGTAGAGAAGAACCTAGCTGAAATATGAATACATCAAGCCTTACTACCTAAGTAAGTATTGGGTATTATTTAATAATTAGCAGTAATAAACAGCAGTTATTGAAATCATACGATGATGAAACGAGTGAAAAACAAGGAGAGAAGGCATATCATGCTTGGCCGATCTCCACTATCGCATGCAGCCAGGGAGCGGACCATCACACTACTATTTCGTAGCGTTAGGAATGGTTTCGATCGAGGTGGTTATAAGAGAGAGGGTTTGATGAACCCCCCGGAGTTGATCGGAGTTTAGGGTCCCCTCATAAAAGCATAGGAATGGTTATGGATAGCGTATGCATCGTTCATCGTTCATCGTTTAGCATTCAGGTACCAAGTAAAATATGGAATATGCCAAATCCCCCCCAGCAAGGAAGTTTTAAAAATTGCATGAGGGACTTCACAAGGCCGAAAGATCCATATATCTGTCTCAGGTAATAGTAGGTACCAACACACAGGGAAGACCGGGCTTGCCTAGAATTTGATATATTAGCCTATGCATTTCAATCATATAAGTTATTATAAAAATTTATATTGTTGTTCGTACAATTCCGTTACAGGGTGAACACCTTGAGATAAAAACTATCTACCTTATATAGTATATAGTACTAGTAACTATCATATTGTTTCTCCCTTTATTACCTACCCGATACGGTATAGAGTAGTCGTGTGAGTATACTAATTGGCAAATAACCTCCTCCACGTCCGCTCACTATATATAAATATCGATAGAATTACTAATTACGAGTGTAGACCTTCACTTTGCAAGGAGTTTCTCCCAGTTTTCAATGGGGAAGACTACATAGATTGCATAATTAGGGTCTACTTACTAATGGATTTCAAGGTCACGCCCACACTAACTAAGTTAAGGCGGCCGTTCTCTCCGTAGCGTGAAAGTGGGAGTAGACCAATGAGAGCGCATCCTTTGAGGTCTGGATTCGTCTGCCATGTGCAGGCTAGGAGCTATGCCTCTTTGGGATCAGGATTATCGTGTTAATCGACCAAGCCAGGCGGGCGGTGCGGGCAGCCATCGAAGTTAAAAGACCGATCTCCCAGCTCAATTATTTTATAGTACCCCTCCCCCTCCATCATCGAAGGTCCTGGATATGGCGGCCCCGAACGACGCCGTCTTCCATCGGCGCAACAAGCAAATCCAAGATGCCATTGACGCGCAGAACTTGAAGCAGGCCTTGCAATTATGTGAGAGGCGGTTGAAGAAAGGCGAAGATTCTAGATTCTTGCGGGTTAGTGATCTTCTAATCTTATATATATATATACTACTAGGATTTCCGGAAAAAAAGTTTTTCTTTCTCTCCGCATGAAAACAATTTCTGCTATACTAACCAGTGCTGGCACTTCCATATAGGCTTGGAAAGCGCAGATTTTGTTCCGCCACTCGGATGAAGGTCATCACCAGCGAGGTCTGGAGGAGATCCTTGAGCTATGCAATCTGGACCCACCCACCACAGATCTCGAAGCACTTGAAATACTGCACCAGACCTTGCGCGGCGTCGACAGCCATGAAACGACAATTCACGCACTTTGGGAGAAAGCGGCCAAGGTAAAGCCGCGAGACCACGAGGTACAAATGAGGTGGTTCACCTATGCGTTCGAGGATGGGCACTGGAAGTCAGCACAAAAGGTTAGCGGTCAGATTCCTTTCGCTCCATCGCCTTTACAGGGAATCCTGATTAATGATGGTCAAAGGCGGCCATGAGCCTCAAAAGCAGCTTCCCCAATCGGCGAGAGTACCACATCTGGGCAACATTTCTCTGTTACTTGATCACTTTAGACCCGTTCGCCTCGGATGCGGATCGTAGGCTCTTTGGAGCTTTAGCGTATCGTATGATATCCAAGGCTGCAGATGACGTCCCAGCCGATCCTGTAGGCACACACTTTCTTCTTACTGCCTTTGACTCCGCTTCATTGGGACTTACAAATGCATGGGGCCCCGTACAGAATCAATTGCTGAGCCCGCCTAGAGCCATACAAACTGCTGAGGAGCTTTTGCTACTCATCAAGATCTTCGAGTCACGTGGACTCCACACGGAAACTGTGCACATTCTTAATAGCAAGAACCTTGGTATCAGATCACGAATCGCACAAAACGATTGGTCATTCGTCCGCGCTAAGCTAATATCTCTAGAGAAGGCAGAGATGTGGAACGAGGGCCTTGGGTTCGTGAGAAATATGTTGACTCTACCCGAAGATGACGCGGCCGCCCAAGCTACCATCCGCGAAAGAGACGATTGGGTGGTTTGGAATCTCATGGTTCTCGCAACCCAGAAAATCGGCGATCCCGGGTAAGCCTTCCGAGCATCCACGGCCGCCGATCAAGTCCGCTGATTACCCAACACAGTACAATAGAGGAAACGCAGAAATTTCTTGAAAAATTCGTTTTGCGTCACCCTGAACTACGAAATGCGCAGCTCGCCCTGCTTGAGCTGACTTCTTGGAGGACACAAGCAGGTATTCTGAGGGTCGAGGACTTGGAGTTTGCTTGTGAAGCGTATTATGACCGCAATCGCGACAAACTCTATTGTTTCACTGATTTGCGGAAGCATGTTGTGTTGCTTGAAAATGATGCATTGTTGAAATTCCTCAAGCATGTTTGGAGCAATGTGGAAGACCACGGCAATGAAGTAGAGGTACGTGCTTGTCTTCTTATGTCATTAGGCCGGGATGCTCACTTCTATATCAAGACCTCTAATCCGTTCCGAGGAATCGCGAAGATAAATGCCTTTAAGTTAGAGTATAGCTTCCGGCTCTTTCTTGGGGACCACGATCCCCGTCATCAAATTGAAGACTTCGTCTCACGCTGCCTCCAGGCCTATCGGGAAGCACAGCGTCCAAGCCAGGGGTCGTCGCCGTCGACGATCGAAAGTCATCCAAGCGATGATCTCTGTTTACTGGCTGCCATGAGTTTGATCCGTGCCAGCGACCATAGCGATAGATCTCATCAAAGCAAAGCCCCGAGTTCTATCTTGATTCGGGCTGCTAGTATCCTAGAGCGTCTCCTTCTAGATTCGCCTCACAACTACCATGGCCTCCTTCTCCTAGTGAGAATCTATCTCCTCCTAGGCGCCGGATCTCTTGCCCTCAAAACATTTGGCAAGCTCTCCGTGAAGCAAATGCAGTATGAAACCGTTGCACACAACTTATTCACGCGCCTAGCAACTATTCACCCACTCCCTGCCCCTCCATATGATGGTGTGGAACCAAAGGACTTCAATCCCCAGTCTGCACTCATACAAGCTCTCAAATTTTACCGAAATGCTAATGCAACCTCAACAAAATCTCGCATGAATGGCCTCATCAATGGTAGCTACCTTAACGTGGAGGGGAGCATTGGATTTCAGGACCTTTTAAGACGAAGCATCTGTAGGAAAATGTGGGCATTGGATGTACGACGTATACAGAGATTCGTTGGTGGAGACCTGGGGGATCGTTATGACGAGCTGGGTATGTGGCCCTGAAGAGTCGCGAAACTCAAAATAATTGCTGATAGTCATTAAATCAACAGCGGCGGATATATCGACGTTGATTGACGAACGTTCATTTACACCTTTTATGAATTGTGAATCACCTCAGCGTTCAACGTTTGAGGAGCAGATGCGCCTGGGACCACTGCCTAAGGTAAGATCCATAGAGACTCTTTGATTTGGGAGTTCGGAAGTCTGATCATAATGTAGGAGCGCTGGGTGAAGTCTGCTATGGTCACCGACAAGCTTTTTTACGTTCTGAAGGCAATGTTAGCTCAGAAGCCGGTGAATTTGGAACCCGACCTTCCAAGCATTGAGGAGCTTATTGCTCCCGGTCCCGAATGCGATATGACCCCTACTGAGATAGATAACCTGAAGGTACACCATGCCCTCTTGAAGGTGACCTTCCTTCTGAATAGCCCAGGGCCCATTAAGAAGGAAGAACTTGATGAGCTCCTCTTGCACATCGAAGACTGGCTCACGTCTGTATCTCAATCCTTGTCTTCTGAAACCGATGGAGCCTATCCGGCTTTCAACGACACGACCCTTCGGCTGCGATCCGGAAAGTTCATTCTCCCATCTTGGTTATATTTCCACAACAGCTTCTCCGTTCTTGAAACTATCAAGGCGATATCCCTGGTGCTATCAGTCTTTTCTAAGAAATCCCCCAAATCAGCAATCAAGATCCCGAAGGATAGTGCAAATCGTCTTGCTACACTTCATCACCAGATCTATGAAAACATCAAAGCTAATAGCCGTACGCTAAAGTCCCAGATCTCGCAACCAGGAATCTTGGGCGCTCTTATTGACCTCATCCTGACCGACGAGGCTAATGACGAAAGCGATCAGCTTTGTGTGGAGTTGGAGAACACCCTTGATATGGCTGCACTCGAGGTGTTCTGTGGCGGATTGATGGAGAGCTGGGAGGAAGGTCTTGAAGGTATATTTGCCGTTGTTATCCAATGACATCCAAGGTTCAACCATAATTCATATTCATTTGGTCCTTCATGAGTGATGATGAGATGATAATCACGACGATGATGATTCTTTCTATGTGGAAAAACATTTCTAAAGGAAAAGAAAAAATAAAGGTATCTCTTCAAGAGTAAGCAGGTAATAATTCAGGGTAGCTTTGACTACCTTCTTTTTGATCTTTCTCTTTCTCTTACTTACCAAACTATTCACGTACATACATCATCGGGATGAGAAAGCCTGTTCCTTAAATAAATCAGGGATCAATTCCGGGAGACATATTCTCTCCCCATTCTGCTTATTTTCATTTACTTTATTTATTATTTATTATTTCACTATGTTTTATACCTGCATACCACCTACTTGCCAAAAGAGATACAAATTCAAGTCCCAAATTATAATCCTTACAATACACTGATAGCGATTTTGGCAACATTTCCCCTTTAGGGAGTCCTGTTGAAGATCAACTCTGATGTAGGGACCCAGAAATTGCTTCCATAGGTGTTGACCGCAATCCAAAGTCAAGACTAATCCCATCCCACGATCTTCTGACCACTTGGAATTCTAGCCTCATATTCCAGAGTCAGCCTAGTCTCTTTCCCCTTCTCCAGGTTTATCTCCCACTTCAGCTCTCCGTTCTTCCCAAGGGCCACGGTCCCTGTTCCCCACTTTTCCTTGGAGGACTCCAGGTTCTTTTTATCCCCTTCCTTATCCAGCCCTCTTGGGTTTAGAATGTTCACCCGAAGTTTCTCGTCTTCGCTCATGGGTACTTGGTCGAACACCAAAATCGAGACGGCGGTTTGTTTGGTATTCTTGACTGAGCAGACACGGGTGAACACGGCTGAGTCTTCCTTATTGAAAAAGCCAGACGTCGCTCGGCGCACGATTGGTTTCGCATACGTGACCAAAATGGCTGGGTCCACCCCTAAGGAGAGATTGAAAAAGCTGTCCGGGCTGCAGGTAGGAAGAGTTGTCGAACCGAGAAATGTTTCATCGACGGTCATCCCCGCCCTGCCACGTAGCAGAGACACCGAGGTTGTATTCTTGATCTTCGCCTTTAGGAATGCGGCCGGGCGGAGTTTTGGGATCAAGACATAAGAGAGGGCTACCGAGGGAAGTTCCAGCTCGGCAATGACATGTCTACGTTTCACACTGGACGGAGCCAATGAGCGGTGACCAGGAAGATCATAAGTTGTTGTGAGGCCATAGTCTTGACGGAGTGATTCTTGGTGTGTCAACAAGTTAGACGAACCCGCGAGCGTTTGAATATCAGAATCGATGTTATCATCATCACTCGCGGCAGCAGCACTCAATTGCAGCTCATCGATAGGATCAAGTCGACCGAAGAGACCTCTCTGAATATCAGATGAATTAGCTGAAAAGACCTCAAAGCCCTTTCCACGCGTTAGCTCCACTGGCTCGCCCTGCGAAAGACCAGATGGGGGGGGTGCGGCGGCGGCTCCTTTAATACTTCTCCGACTTTTGGTAGACACAGGCTGATGACTATGGGCATAACTCTTCTCCACACTCTTGGCCATTTTTGCACGGATTTCGCGATTGCTCTCCAGGCCGTCTGTCCAGACAGCTTTGGCGCCTGTCACGTTGACTTCAGACTTTGCTAACTTGACATGCCATGCCTCAAGGGTAGGAATCTTCTCATCTAGGCCGGAGAAGGATGTCTGTGAAGTGGACAGAACGACCTTGGTATCATTCCATGTTTCCGTGCTGAGATTCTGGAATTCAGCACGATATACGACTTTGCAAATCGATGACGGAGTGTTGATGCTCAATTCGTAGCGGGGAGCCCAATAAGCATTCAAGATAACATACGTGAGGCAAAGGCTCACAGTGTCCTGCACTTCGTTTCCCTTCCCTTCCAAAAGAATGGAGTTTCTTCTGCTAGAGCTGGGCGTTTGCCCTGAGAATGCATCCATAGAGACGACCACTTGGCTGACATGGGACGTCCAAAACCTTCTTCGTTCTTCTAACTCGCGTCTTCTTTGTTCCCTCTTCTGCTCCCTCTCTTTACGTTTCCTCTGTTTCTCGCGGCGTGCTTCCCGGGATGCCACCTTCTTTGCCTTCTCAAAAGCGCCATTTAAGCGATAGACAGTTCGAGACCACTTTTCGGCTTGTTCCTGTAGATCCGTAACGTTGGTTGACGATTCGTGGTTCTGGCTAGCTAACGCGGCTCTCCGCTGCTCATAGAGATTCAAAAAGTCGGTCACCTTAGATACTTCCACATCGTCCGCTTTCATGCTTCGACCGTAGTGGTCAAGGAACTGAAGTGCCATCGCAGCTGCAGATACTCTATCCGTGTCCGCAGCTAAGATAGCCTGCACGTCCATGACTTTGCGTTGCGCTGCTTCGAGCTCGGACTTGTCCACTCCATAGTCATTATCCGAATCAAGCTCGCTAATATCGTCTTCGTCTTCGTCTTCGCTCCCATGTATATATGCATCCTCGAACTGCTCCCTTCGAGGAACGATTTCCGTTTGAAGGTCGGTAATGGTGGCTGGTCCATGGCCGTCAACACGAATGGAGTCTAAGTCGACCCGCGGGTCCAGACCAAAGACGGTGAGTTCATTAGGGCCGGGCTGGAAGGGTTTGTTATGTATGTCAGTCACACAAGACACGAATCCTAAAGCATACCAAACGATCCTACCATCAACTGAATATCTTGGATCTCGCGGATCACGGTTGCACCCCTTGGGGCGAGGGTAACCGACTTCGTTGCAAGATTCGAAATCAGAACCTCGGCCGTGTGCACAGTGTTTGAAGACATCGTCGTCATGTACTAATGAAGAAAGAGAAGCTCTATCCCAAAAAAATAATCTCTCCCTGCCAGCTTGACTAGCATCATATAAAGATCTGGCTATTTGGATCGAGTAGGCTACGCTACATATACCCAAGTATATATTGTTGCCTGCCAGGCTCCAAGTTTATATACTATTCTATGTATCATAAAGTAAGTATTGATGGTATATGTGCGCCCCTTCTGCCAATCGCCGTTTTTCAGTCCCCTTGTACAGTGAACAACCTACCCGGATACCAAGTACATAAACTGTTATATAGCTAACTCCTACCGCCCAGGGTGATGTATAGACGTCTAAGGTATTAATTAGCTGAATGATAGTATGTATATAGGTATACCTTTTATACTAAACTACTATCATAGTATCATTAGCGTAGCTAAGTCTGGTGAAACTGCGGGCCTGGGTTGCCTGAGAATTAATTCCTCAGATCATCCAATAAGATAAGTGGCTTAGAATAAAGAGACTATTAGGTTGTAAGGAAAGACAGTGCACCTTTTTATGGCCGCCGAAGTGGTATATCTAACAGGAGCAAGCAATAGACGGCAAGTTAATACGGAACTGGTATGGGTTGGTAAAATACTAGCGCTAAGACCATCCCAGGTGGCCAGCCAAGTAACTGAAGTGGAGGTCATAGATGCACACGCTTCTAAGGTGCTCTGGACTAAGCAAGAACCAAGGAAGTTAATTGACAGAACTTCTCTACTATGATACAAATAGTCATGTATTCTCAAGCTTTTATGTATTTTTAAGATCAAGCATATTGTACAGTCGAGACACCTAAAATTCAAAATTCTTGGCGATGCCCCTCACCACCCCACCAATTACATGGGTTCTACTGGCCCCTATTCAAACACCAGAAGAGGCAGGTAAGAGCTCTGGTATTCCATATTAAATTAATCGATATCTCGTGTATCCCCCTTTGCAGCAATAGGATTGTTGTTCACATGGCGAAGTAGAGCTCTTTCAGCTCTTCTAGTGAGCTTTGGCTTTCGTCCTGGTCGCTTCGAGCCCGTCTCGATGCTTAAACCAGCTGATAGAATAGTGCTGCGGGGGAGATCTAGCGTACTGGCGATTTGAGGGTGGGATAATTTTTGACCACGAAGTCCAAAAACCAAGCGAAGTACCTCACTGGAATGCTCGCGCCTCTAGGTTTTTGGTTTAGTAGGCATGATGGGGTTGGGTGCTGTGCATGGATTAGTAGCGGGGATCAAAAGAGGGATGTAGATAGATTTATAGTTAGGTAACAAAAAGTCTCATGACTTCTGGTATCCGACTATATAAAGCAAATCAGTGATAGTACAGCCGTGTAAATACGGACTCCAAATACCTGCTTAAAATGGTACTAGTACTAGTAGTAATTACAAGCAAGGTACTAGAACCAAACTAATAAAATGAAACAAAATGAAGGCCCGCAGGTAACTCACCGTCCTATCAAAAAGTTTCATGACATATGCCCGGGAACTCTTCCGATCTATAAACCGTGATAGTCTGGAGGTAGCAAACGTGATGTCGGGGCACGTGGTGACGGCCACGTAAACAAGAGGCATTAGGACTATAGATTACAATCTGAAGGGGATAATTTTGTGGTGGCCAGTGACGCATCATTTGCAGACTGTGATAGCCAAGCCTGGATTGAATACAATAATGACTAAGAATGTATTACTACGTAGGGCGCGATACACGAGAATCCTACCTTACGGCGCATCTTACAAACTAAACTACGGTAGACCCACAGCAGGCTCACCGCAGAATATTATTCAGCGGTATATCTACCGTAGTAGAATATCTACCGC